>PNEQ01109359.1:0-31924 GCA_003012365.1 Medauroidea extradentata
ACTTGATTTATCGGCTTGGCCCACCGCAAACCTACTTATGTGAGTTACAATTAACTTATGATTTTAATTTACATTTGTTAGTTTTTCTAAATGTCCTCTTAATAATGGTGCCGCGATCTGCACGAACAAAGTGCCGAGTCCCAGCTTATTATCTAAAGTGTTAACACATGTTCTTAAATTCTACCCATGGTGACTTGGCGATCTCGATGCACTGTACACCGCTTAAACTCAGTAAACTGGGCCATTCGCCGCCGGGCTACATTTGCCTCTTTACACTTCTCACAGACCATTGCTCACAAGCCACCCCGCGATCCCATTAGGCCTATGCTGACGCCGGAAATCTAATATAAATACCCTTAAGTTATAAGTCTTGAAATTTATGTTAATACCAGAAATGAACTACAATAGCGCATAATAAACCAATCGGAAGAAAAAATAAATGGGTGGGTATAGGCCAAGTACCTCACACTACAAGGTGGAAATTCTGTCGTTAAAGTGCTTGTTTGTTTTCATTTTACTTAAGGAGCTACGTACCATATGTGTTTATACCCCCCCCCCCCCCAGAGCTGTTGTAATAATTACAAGGTTTATTTTATCTTGATTGCTTATCGTTATGGTCCAGTCAAATGCTTGTTTTATTTACTTGTGTTATTTATTTGGTTTCCACCTTGTAGTCTGGCATAACTTAATAATTCAGATATACTTTCATCTCCCATTTTACATTACATTTTACAGTCAACACTTTAGCTACAAACAAGGAGTAACATAACTCTCAACACAATGACACTGGCTGCCTCCACATCTCTTTAATTATGTATTTATTTATTATTTATTTTCTATGATCCATCCTCTGATATAATTTAGGTGGAGGCTTGGGCATAGACTATTTGCTCCATCTTGTATTGTGCTTGCATAGTTTTGATTTTGGCGAATTAAGTTTTGTTTATTTCAAGGTCACGTAATTTTATTTGGATTCACGGTGATGTAAAGTAGCTTATTTTTTGTGAACGAGATGCGACTGCGTCGCAAAGAGAAGCGTACGCATTCTAGTGGAGAGCAGAGCAGTTAAGACCTAATGGTTGATGTGTGTGTAGACAGAGTGCACCAGTGGTTCCGTTTGGACTTCGTTGGATCTGGGTCAGTAGGAATGTTGCTTGGTTTTTTTTCCTGTGTGTAGATGTCGCGAGTGTGCCTTTTTTTTTACGTGAATTACGAGTGTTGGTCAGAGAAACGTTAGTTTGTAAGTAATATTTTTATATGTAAGTTTTAACTGTAAGTAGTTTAAGTTAATGGTAAGTGTTATGTGTTAATAATCTTTATGTATTATGAGGTAATTAGGTTTACTGTTTTTTCAGCATTGTGGTTTTGGTTAATGCTTCGCGAGGAATTTATGTGTTTTGCGGCGATGAAGTTTAAATATACAGGTTGTGGAAGACATTTATTTGTGTGTTTATCGTGGTAACTGTTGCGTGCAAGAGGGGCAAAACAGACATCGTTGTAGCAGAAGCTTGATGTTAATTGTGTTTAAGAGGACGAGTTTTGAAGTCTGAGGAAATAGAGTGCCGCAGTGTTGTTTTCATGGTGTTTGTTTAACGTTACAAGTTTCAGTGTTTTGGAGAGTTGTTGGTCTTCGTTGTTTAAGGTTTTTGTTGTTGTCATTTTTGTGAGGTAATTAAGGCATAGGGCCTACTGATCGTATCTGTGTTATTCTAGGTAATTTGTTGTGGTAGGAATGTAGGATTATTAAGAGTAAATTATAAATAAAGTTCATGTAGATTTAAGTTAAGAAAATTAGTACACATTTTATAGTAGCAAGAGTTCATGCAGTAAAGTAGTAAAAAGTAAAGTATTAAATTTTTTTTAAAATAGTAACAATTCTAGAAAGAGAAGATAAGTAAATAAGTGAGTGATTAGTGTGCACATGGTCTTCCAGTGAAATTCAAGAGGAAGCAGTGCAGTGTTTGCTTTTTATTATTTATTTTTATTTAATTTTTGATGGACTGCCATGAACAGCCAAGAATTTATTGTGGAGTGAGTGTTGGATGGTTTTCACCTGCCATGAAGGGGGAAACCATTTCCAACTTGTGGATTGGGATGAAGTGTAGTAATTTAACCTAGAAGAAGGCTGAATGTGGGGACGCCTGCATCAGGAGTGGAAATGGGGTACTATGGTCTCCAGGCCAATGGACTCTCACCAGAGAAGTGCTCGTTCCGATAGGTTAAGGCACCTTCAGAAGAGAAGGCAAGTGGTTGTGTTTTAGTAGTTGTGAACAAGTGTACAGTAAGTAAGGTAAGATTCGGTTAGGGAAATTTATATGTTTTGCCTGAAACTCTATTAGGTAGATATGTATTGTGGTTTTTTTACTGCATATTTGATTTATTTGTTTTGAGTGTTTCCTTGTCTATAGAATTTTAAATGCAATATTCGTCTGTGTGTTGAGGTGATGTTATGTTGCTTGTTGGAGGCACTAGATCGTTGTCAAGAGGTGTTTTTGTCAGTGTTGTTTTGAAGTTATTCAGTTGGAGACATGTTCTGGAAAATGGCTAATTTTGAGTACTGCTGTCGTTGAGGTTATTTTTGAGAATTTTTGTCAGAGTTAAGTATAGGCATACTCTGGAAGGATTTTAGGAAGTTGTCAAAGTTATTTGTTGTCAGTGGAATTTCTGAGTGGCAGTTTATCGAATATTAAGAAACAATGAAATATATATTTTTTTTTTTAGGTTGTGTATGCTATTCCAAGTGAGTGAATGTGTCTGATGGCTTGGTATTTTGGTGAGGTTTTATAGAGTTTTAGACCGGGCCCTGATGGAAAAAAATTTTGTGGCACTCTGTGTCTTTGTTAACTTGTTTTTGTATTGTTATTTTTGTTTGCCCTGTGTGTGTGGCTCTGATAGACCTAAGAAAATTAATCTTTTTGTTTTATTGTTTAGTTTTTTTAAATTTAATTGCAAGGTTATAAAATTTTATTTGTATGTTTTGTTTATGTTTGTTTGTTGAGTAAAATTGAAAAGTTACAGTTGTTTTAAAGAAATTTTGGACAAGGGTGTTACAGATTCGAGCGATGGGGCATACTCGGGGAAGGAAAGAAAAAGAGTACCAAGTATGAAGAAACTCAAGATCCAGTATCCTGTCAGAAAATGAAAATTCAAGTGAACAACAGATAAGGGACTACTACTACAGGTCAAATCGTCACTTCAAGGGAGAAGAAGAAATTAAAAAATCTAAGTGGAAAACAGACAGTTATTTTGTTTAAAAGAGATTTGTGACCATAATAACAATTATTTTTTGTCAGACATTTCAGCTTGATGTCCAGTGAAGGAGACAAATCTGTTAATGAAATGTAATGTTTATTTTCCAGCTGTACTAGGATTGTTTTAGCTAATTTCTATTTCAGGATGGTATAGGTGATCTCAGGACTACTTTGTAATTAAGAATGTATTGCCGTAACGGGGAATTTTTCATTTTGTGTGGCTAATAATATTTGACTTTTGTAGAATTTCTGAATGTGATTTATTTGAGTTATAGAATTTTAGAAGTTGTGTGTTTTGTTTTGTTAGCAATGAAGTAGTAGAGTTAGTTGTATTTTTGTCATGTAAATATAACAGTCATAATCAGTTTAAGATCTTTTAAAATGTTACAGTTAAATGTTTTAGTTTTGAAATAGATTAATAATTTTGAAAGTAAAATAATTTTAAATGATGAAATTCACTATAACAGAAAAAATGAAATTTTGATTTTTGAATTTTTATTCCTTTTGCATTCATTGCAAAAGTGTTTATTATTTTTGCCACGCGGCAGTTACCTGTTGGTGTTCGTTCTTCTGGTGGCCTGTTTTAAATATTGTTTTTTGAAAAGGATGGGATATAGATAACTTGGTTTGTTAGGGAATTGCATATGGGAGGTTTGCCTGGGGCATCCTACCCTTCCCCTTTCCTTCTTGGTTCGAAAGTCCATTTCGTCAACTGAACCTGCAGTTGGATGTCAGTACTTGTTTATGAAGATTTTGGAGACTGAACTTTTTAGCTAGTTGTTTGCTGCAAGAAGCAAGTTGTTGAGGCCTTGATGGAACTTTTAGTCAGTAATGAAATTTTTGAAGTGTTGTGGACTGTTTAGACCAACTGGTTCAGAGAAGGGTAGAGAGGAGCAGAAGGTTCCTGTCGGGTGTGGTGAGGTGAACTGTTGTCGTCGTAGTGAAGGTGAATTTACCCCCACCCCGTTTTCATGGTGATGGTACACCAAGGGTGTGTACTTGAGGTAAAGTTGAGGTGAAGATGTTGACATTGAAGCTGTTGTTTATGGATGAAGATGAAGTCATTGCGAGGTTTTTGAAGTTTTTCGCTGTGGCATGGGGTTGGCCACTAGCGGGGTAACTTCCCATCTGGGGCAGGCAGGGCGCCGCCTGAGAAATAAGGACGCCAAGGGGTTTGGGCGTTTTGTACTGTTCGAAGAAGTATGAAGATTTCAGGACTCAAGGGGCGGCGAAGAGGCTGAGTACCTGGTGGTATAGCGAGAGAGGTTGCCACTGTGTGGAAGTCTGCGAGCTTCGTGAACCGAGTTCCCTCTCTCTTCCTTGATAGGTTTTGGACCAAATAGTTCTTAACCTGTTTGTCTTTTGGGTGGGAAGTTGATAGTTTTGCATGAACTTTTAAATATTTGATGAATGATTTTAATATGATTTCTAGTAATTAAGTGTTAAATGATGTGTAAGATAATTTTATTTTGAATTGTGTTGAATTTATTTTGAGAATTTGAAATGAGAGGCCTCAGAAGTAACCACCACCTGCAGTGTTAACTGGTGTAAAGGCTGTTATGGTAAAATGTTTTTGTTGATGCGTGGCATAATTTTGTTTCAGGAAAAGGAAATGGAGTGTGGTGACTTTTGTACCAGTGCGTCTTGATGAGGGAGAGTTCGGAGATGGCAGCTGCTGCCCTGAAACCACCTAAGTTTGTCAAGAATTCGAGATTGAGCAGTGGAGGAGTCAAATCTCATCTACTGCTTCTGACATCGAGCGCACCTCTTCAAAAAGATATTTATGAAATTAAAATTTTGTACATCACACCACACTGTACATAAAACAGAAAAACTTTGTTAATGCATGGGTAATGGCCAACAGTCGTACCGTTCAAGTGGGGTAAAAGTGTTTTGAGTTCCCCCTGGTGTTAGCATGTGATCCGCTGGCACCCGTACGAGTAAATAATGATGCTGTAACATTTGTTAATGAGAATTTGTTTTATTTATAATAAGATAGGTCGAGGGTACCCTGCGAGGTCGCAAGCTTTCGTGAGCGGTAGGTAGTGTAGGGACACTAATTTTCGGGCATTTATTTTCTTGGTTTTTTCTTCTCATCCATACTCAAAATAGATGGTAAAGTTATTTTGGCTTGTAATTTTAAAGAGTATTCAGTTCTTGGGAAGTTATTGCTTTGATTTAAGGATTGTGGAAATCTAGAGTGTTCTCACACAGTCTCTCATGAGTTTTTTTAGTTCACTGTTCCTGGTAGCCTTCAGAGTTTGTTGCCACTGCAGTGCTTGTAGATTCCTTTCCGGGCAGTGTCCCAGTAGTGTGTGCAGGCCGAAAGCCTTGTGTGGGGTTTTGGCAGGAGGGGGGTGTGGTGATGGATGTTTTGGTGTCGCCGGGCAGTCGCGTGCTGTGGGTCCTTCTAGTACCTTTGGCGTGCAGCGGCCTTCCTGAGGCACTGGATGCCTCTGTCAACACTCCCCTGCTCCCCTGTCCATCATTACCAGCTGTTAGTAGGGCCGACGAACTCGCAAGAAGTGCACTACAGCACATTTCTGTCGTGTCACTGACGAGTGAATGCCCTGTGGGACAGAGAGGATAGATGTTGCGCCGATCTGGAATGGTCGCTGCTGACCATTCCAGGAAGGTAAATCATGAAAGGTTCTCGACAGAGCAACCAGTAGTAATAAATACCTGCTGGCCATGTTTTGGAGGCCCCTTTGTAGAGCTTTGTTTTAAAACACTATTCGTGGACTTCTTTTGTAGAGCTTTTTGAAGACTTTTTCGGCTGGTCGTTGTCAGACTTTTGCGAACATGGGAATGCCCCAATGGGCAAGCTGTAAGCCTAAGGACTTTGAATTTCGAATGGCAGGACTTGAGTTTAGTTAGTTTTGTTTATTATCTATTACATTTTGGTTAGTTATTTAATTTATAAATTTTACTATGGAATAAGAAGACTTCGTAGACCTGAAATGGATGAGACTTCGCTGGACAGGAACATCAAAATTATAAGTGTTCTTTCTTGTTATTATTTTATTATTAATTGTTATTAATTCCCCTTTTAGCTTTTGTGTTCGGTATTGGTTATAATAGTCATGGATACGTTTTTGCGTGTATTTGTTGTTGGCCAGTACAATCACAGTTTATTAAATGCTTCAGAGTAATGTAATGACTTCTGTATTGATTGTAATGACAGAAACCACTTTATTGTGCAGTATCATCTCTTAATGTAATACCCGTATGTACATCACATTATAAAAACATCTATTCATAGTTTCAAGTTTTCAAACATTTTTCAAATTGCAATTAATATATTTCGAATAACAATAATGTAATTTATTTTTGTATAACATTTTATTTAAATATTTTGTAAAAAAACACCAATTATTTGAATTCATTCTTTCATTTCAAGTATTAGATTAACATTAATTGACAGCCCCTAACTGCAGAACATGTATCTTGATTTAATTACTTTATTTATAGACGATAATGGGTGAGAAGCACATGCGTGATACAAGACAGGAGACACGACTCGTATTGGGACGTTAGTCTATGTTTGATCTTCAGTACCCCTCGCAATAGATAGTTTGCCAAGCGGAAATTATTATTTTGTTTCAGTTAGTTTGTTAGGCTCTACCATACAATACTTTATGTAGCTAGGCTACAAGGTGGAAATTCTGTCGTTAAAGTGATTGTTTTTGTTTTACTTAAGGAGCTACATACCATATGTGTTTATACCCCCCCCTAGTGCTGTTGTAATAATTACAGAGTTTATTTTATCTTTATTGCTTATCGTTATGGTCCAGTCAAATGCTTGTTTTATTTACTTGTGATGTTTATTTGGTTTCCACCTCGTAGTCTGCATAACTTAATAATTCAGATATACTTTCATCCCCCAGTTTACATTACATTTTACAGTCAACACTTTAGCTACAAACAAGGAGTAACATAACTCTCAACACAATGACACTGGTTACGTCCACATCTGTTTAATTATGTACTTATTTACTGTTCATTTTCTACGATCCAACCTCCTGACAGTATGTAGCGCTCTGCATGGTTGAAACACTAGACATAACTGTTTTTTGCTCTGCAGAATATTCCAAAACTTCTCACGTTTCAAAACGTGAAGTATATGCCATTAATTATTGCGAAAGAAATTCACAATTTTTTTTGTGTCTGCCATAATAAAAACACTTTGATTAGAGTATTGATCGTGGGCCTACACTGGGTGTACGTATATAAACTGAGTTGACCTATCGACCAGGAAAAATTTCAAGAGTATCGAAGTAATTGTGACAACAGATGTTAGCTAGTTAGCTCAGGTAGAGTAAAAGTTCAACTGTCGGTTAAAAATTTATTTGAATGTTTGATTGCATCCACAGATTGAACCGAGATACAATTGTCTGCAGGCCTTCATCACATCCTTGCTAACCTCTAGTGATCAAATATCTGGGTTGCTTTGTGTAAAAGGCTGCGCTACAATTGATTTAGCACAGAATATAGCACACGCACAGAAAAATTTATCGAGATATTGTTCTCCAGTGTTTTGTACACGCACTGCAATTTTGTGTCGTTGCTATTTTCCATTGTAGCTTTAAGGACTGTGCTTTTTGTGTGCTACTGTGCTCGTGTGCATGCTGTGCATGTGCTAAATCAATTGTAGTATAGCCCAAATTCTTGACTGTATGTGTAAATTGTAGTTTAGTGTTTTCAAATTAAGAATGCTAGCCATATTATTTTTAATGTGTTAAATTTTTATGTTTCAGTTACGTTGTGATTACAATACATTATAAATTTCAATACTGCAGCAAGGATTAAACACTATGAATTTAACGTTTGCAATGAAGTAGCGATGTATAAGTTGCCAAAATTGATGTGTTTGGAAGTGACGCACCTATGCATTTTCATAAAGAAACATACATAAAACAAGAAAAGAAAGGAATAATCCAGCATAAATTTAATCTACTAAAACAGTGAAAATGACAATGTTGAGTTACCATATAACAGTTTTTACAGCAATAAATAAGGAATGTAAGAGTTGGCCTACTGTAGGCCTAAATGAATGGAAAACGTGTGCCCCACGAAAATAAGTTACTTACCAAATTACTTTAGCATACTTTTCAGAAAACATCATATTATTTTAGAGTAAACACAACAATTTGTTGCAGCATACATATTGTGGTGTTCAAACACACATGGTGTTCACAACTAAAAGTATACAAGGTAGGCAGTGAACTCCTACTATTCTGAAATTTCTCTTATCCGGAACTGTCCTGGTACCGACCATTCCGGATAGTGTGTGCTCCACTATAACATTTAAAAATTTTAATTAACAGTTAAAAATTATCCATTTTGGTATGAATATCACTTATTTTGAATGTGAGTATCAATAACTCAAATATATAAGTTCATTTGTGAAAGCTATAATCTTATACTACTAATTTTTTTTTAAATTCACGAGTTCAAGTTATGTGAATCTTTCCTATAAACCAGCCATGTGTTTTCATAAATTAATGCTTAACTCATGAGTTACAAGACTTCTATCTAGGATGTTTACTGTAGTTAGGAAACCAAATTGCCTTATTTTTGAAGGTTAGGCAAGACAAAACACCAATTTTTCTAGTATTTTTTGAACATTTGCAGACTATATACAAACTTAATTTTTAATATTGAATAAAAACTATAATTAGCAAAAACAAAGACGCCAATAGTTTGAAAATAACTTTTTAAGTAATTACACTAGACCCCCGATTTTACGAATCCTAGATTTGACGAAGGTAGCGATTTTACGAATACACTTTCAGGAATCTTAAAATATGGCAAAAATCTGTTAAAAATGTGGTAGTGACAGTACGAAAAGGGCAAGCCGTGTGAAACCGTTTCCAAGCCGTACTATATATGCATTGTTCCAGTGCATCGGTCAATGCTCATTCAACTGTAGTATGGACTTCCTCTAGCCTATTGCTCCATATCACATCACTACGATATCTCTCTCTCTCGTCTTTCATCGACAGATGTCCCCTTCCATTAAAGTTTATATTCTTACACGATTCCCACTAATATTTAAGGGAACTTAATTTTTGTACTGGTTTCAACACCGTACATAGTTAAAACAATTAACTTGATATACACTTTGACCAGTATGCTTCACAAAATATGCATTTCACGTCATCAAAAAGGACAATGACTGTGCTACCTATCAGCTGTATTTAGAAACTTTTTCGCTGCCATGGCTACGTAAATTTTTGAAAATAAATTAAGATATTCGTTCATTGCATACTCCCGAAAACTCCTAATTAATTTTTATGCAACATACTAGCTGTGACAGCAATTCCTTGCAACAACATATACACGTAAAAATCAACAATTTGTAGATATGGACGTCAAAAATGGTGTTTCCGTCTGGCTGAACGTTGCTAAATGCTGTACTGGCACTACCTATCAATCATCTTGTCAATGGCAATACAGTTGCGCTATCTATCTTTTTTGTACTTCTTCCTATGTACGCTTACAATCATTTGTACATACTTTTTTAATAATTAAATTAATATCAAATGTCATGCAATTGTTTAGATATACTTCAGTTAGTACTGAAGTTATATAAATAGTGAAATGAATAAATACATCTGTCTTTTCCTACTTAATAAGGTGAATATTTACGTGTGGGCATTGTGCTGGCTTCTATTGCATGTATAGTAGATGCGCACGAGTGCGTTAAAATTTATTTTGGTGACAACAGGAGATTGCAGCTACAAATTTTGATGATATTTTTGTTCTAAAAACTTCTATGTAATTATGTAAACTATGACTTTATTAGTATATGATTTGCTAAAAAATTTTAACATGAACTTTGCACTCACAAGCATGCACTCTGGAACTCGTTTCTCCCATTCTTTCAGGACAAGGGTGCATCATATCTACCATTCAGAGGTGTGCTTTAAATTGGAAGATGATTGTCTAATGATATTAATTTGTGTTTCAACTTTCACTCGGCTTATTTTTCCATTAAAGACTATGGAATTGTGATGAAGTGCTTGCGAGAAGATACTCAAAAACTCTCTAATTTTTTTCCAGACAAGAGTGTACAATGAACATATCGCTGTACACTCGAGAGTCATGGTTTAGTTTGAATACAATTTTATTGCATTTATGATAACAATATTTTGTTGCAGATGGATACACCAAAACTAACATCTAATGTACTAAAAATATAGTACGAAGAGTTAAAATGTGTGTAGGAACAAAAATTTCTTTATGTTTTGCAAGAGTATACAAAAAGACAGTTGGTGGTGGCTGTTGTAAAGAAAACAATGTAAAAGACTGGAACCCTGGATGGAATCTATTCCGTTCCCTCGCAGCTATTGGACTGTGTTGCTGGGCAACAAGCCCTCCCCCATCCATCTGAGCATGGGGAACAAGAAGGGGAGGGATGAAAGGAGGCAAGGCCAACCTTGATCGAGTTGTAAGACGACAATGAGTCATGTGCGCTGACTGATTATGCGGTATTAAAATAGCTGTGTCTGGGAGTTTTGACGTTTTAAGTGTGAATCAGATTTCTGTAGAAACTACTTACATGAGAAATATTAACATACATGCAATTGGGAAAATGTGAACTTCTTATGCCAGAAATTGTATTATGCTGAATTGTTTTAAACTAGTTTCACTGTACTAGGGCACTGCTTTTAAGCAAATAGTTCCTGAAATAATAGTTTACACAAATATTAACACATAAGACCTCCAGTAAAGACAGTAAGGTACCTCACAATAACAACAGTAAATAGGTGACCATACCTTAGAATGAAAGCATGTGAAACTAACATCGTGATTTTTATAAAAAATAGTTCTTGAAGGGTATGCCTAACTGGCACATTTAAGTGAATTCTACACACAGCTGAATGTTTTGCAGTGATGCCTAAATATCAACTTCATTTTAAAAATGTTCTGTGACTAAACAAAAAATTTCTCATTTCAACTATTTTGCATGGCAAGAAAAGTGTTAAATCATGCGACCTGACAGTCCTGCATCGATGTGGTTTACTAATGTGGTTTGCATATAAAGAGTGACAAGGCAAGTAGTGTGTGTTACCAAGCTCCCAATACGAAAATAATTGCAGTAATACGGATTGCTTCAAAGATTATCAAATATGCTACTTCTTTTGATTTGTTAAATTATTGTACAGAAAGATCACTTTATCAACCCAATTATGTTAGAAAAACAATATATAATCATGTCAATATGTTTATCGACTCAAATAATGAAATGAAACACATCTATCAGAAATGTATTTTGTAAACCAATGCCAATTTTTTATGATAATGAAATCACACAAACAATTGGTTAACAAAAATTATTTACTCATAATTAAGTCTTCAAAGTTATTATATCATCTATGTTTAACACTTTTAACAACTGCCTCCCAAAGTCATATTTCAGGTAACTGTATTTCTTCTGAAACAACAAAATAACGAATTGCTGCAATCTTCAGATTACAATTAAATTTCATTATTTTTTAAAAATAATTCCTGATTTTCAAGCTTTTCTAGGATCTCAAAATTCCACACTTTTTCCAGGTTTTACAGTCTAGTAAACACTTTATTTCTATCTTCCTCTCACTCTGTTACATTAAATATGTACATACAGTACTAAATAAGTACATAAACAAATATTACATTTCTGATTCTGATCATTGGGCAGACTATCCTCCAACTGTGTTACCAGGGACAAACTTCTGAGAGCTAAGCTACTATAAGGATTCATGCTACTGTAGTGTGACTGTAACAACTGAATTTCGTAAATATTTGAGTTAAAAATATTTAAGCATAGTAATTGATTCAAACTGTCTGGTACTTAAGACTGCCGGGCATGACAAGGGCAAACCATTAATCTAAGTTAACATTTGTAGATTTTCTTGGATGGTCATTAAAAACCTCTTCTTCTGTGAATCCAAGAGTAAGAAATGTGAAACACGATTCGCGCGAAGACTGTTGTGCCGATAACTGGTTCCTCCCTCAAACTGCTGCTACCTGGAGGTGTAGTGCAGACAGTCTGGCCAAGAAACGAAGGATTCCATTGTAAGTCTTAGCCATGTCCGAAACTAAGCTTGTACATATTTAGGATTTGGGAATTTAGAGTGGATAGATTCAAACGTTGTGAAACAGCTTTGCGAGCTGCAAAGTTGGAAACTATATACTTGTTGGTATTTCAATGTTGTTTTGTTTATTTTTTTTTACTTTTCACTGTTGAACAAATTGTCTATTCATTATTATCTCTATATATAATCTAATTAGCTGTTTTTTCACGTTCTAAATTACGAATTATACGATAATCTTTATTTTGTTTTACGGTTGACTTATTTAGAAAATACAAAATTTATGTTTTTATTACAAAAAAATATTATTTGCTATACATAAAATAACACTACAGACTCTTAATTTACATTATTATTGTGTTCAATGGATATGTATATGTTTTTCATAAATTTTACAACCCGATTCCCCAAATATTTACTGCACTGACCTGGTCACATGGTTGATTTTGTAACCTAAATAGTTGTTTCGGACATGGCCTCAGAGTTGAACTAAGGTTAACTCTACTACAGGTTACAAAGATCAATGTAATAAGTTTGTCTCACGGACAGTTTCTGCCGCTTGAGCGCAGATACCGGTAGTGCACCAAACTGACCAATCACAGAGCTTTCCTGATTTTAAAGTTACATTAAGTTGATATTTTTAAAATGTGATATCTGTTTCATTTCACTTTAAAATGAATAAACTTCCATTATTTCAAAGTTTATTTAAATTTCATTTTAACTATGATTAGATACATTCTGTTTAGTTTAATGGCTTTGTATGTTTGTTGCTAAAATCATACAAACGGTAATTTGTATACGGATGTACCATGAAATATACACAAAAAATAATTCAAACCACATTATTTGAACTACATACAACTTTCTTTATACCTAAGGTGCTTTGATTTGTATAACTCCGAAACATATTTCCACTGTCTAGGATATGTATATAATTCAACAATCTGCAAATGAATGGTTTCAAGAATTGTCTGAATACGTCATTGGTAAAAAATGAGATATTTTGAAGTAAAAGTTCTCTCGCTCCCACTATTTGATTCTAAACTGATTCAAATGGCATGCATATTGCCACTGGTTTAGCACACACAAATATTTTTCTCATTTGAAACATGGTTAACAAATGTTGTACAAAAATATTTTAAGTGATTTTCTTTTCGGCCTTAAATGAAGACGAAAGATATCCTTTTATATGCTACCAAAATGACACACCTATATTAATCATTTCCACTAAAAATTAATGTGTTCAACTCAAACAGCTCTTTATTACTTAACCTATATATTGTGTTACAGTACAATTTTAATGGTGTTTGGTAGAGTTTTAATAAAAATTTGGTGACTATGCATTGAAGTGGTCATTTTGAAATAAGAACTCTAGAGACCTAGAATATACTGCAAAATAATCTCCACAACCTACTTAGTAACATACTAAATGTGCAATGTCATCACATGACAGGAAACATATTTTTTGGGGTCCAAAGTTACAATTTTTTGCTAATTTGGCAAAGTGCGAAACGTCAACAAGCCAGCGTGAATAGTAGTGCAGAGGCCATCACTAGGCTTCGTTAGAGTCAATTCAGCAACAGCGCATGCACGTACATACTGCTCGACAAACCTTTGTGTGTCTGCGGAAAATATGTGAACTACAGTTGTCTCCCTCTCTGACACACTAACTTGTCGCTGGTACTTCGGAAACTGGTAACTTTACATGTCTTATGTAATTATAAGTACATATTAATGAAGGTAATTTCTATTGTTTCTTTTGGCTCTAAAGCTTTGTATTTGTGCTTTTATCACACAAATTCCATTATAGTAAGTGACCTACGCACTAGGCCGGAACTTGTGTATCCTATGTTAAATAGATCATTAAATTCAATTGCAACATTTAAATTATGTAATTGGCTATTGTTTTCAGGTACAGAACTGCTTCAAAAATCCAGTTTTACTCCCAAATTTCCCTGAGTTTCATGGACCTCCCACTAGGGCGTAACTTATGAATTATTAAGAATATAGAAAAGCAATTTCCACCATTATATTCAGTGTCTCTGAATGTCTGCTTGAAGAAAGTGCAAAAGCTCAGATTTCGAAATGTTCCTGATAACAGATATAAATGTCCCACTCTATATAACGGCTCAACAAGAAGCCTAGAGGGCTGAAGAAAAGAGACCTGTGATATGTGAAAAATGAATAACTATAACCACAACTTAATACTTGTCTTTTGTATTCCTTTTACTATAGTGGGCAGTTATCTTGGCTTCTGACAGTGCGAGGGTGCGAGGACAGCAGGACAGGTGAAGATGAGGAGATAAGGTGGCGACACACATCCGACAGCCGTGTAGTAGATGTTGGGAAAATATTGACCCTCGGTGTATATCCGAAAATGTAAGGTGAAGGTGGTTGCCAGCAGAGGCACGGAAAGGAGATGCATAGCAGAGAGCGGGAAATAATAAAAACCTAAATGCTTGGGCCTCTACAGATAGCAATCAGCAAGAGCAGCAAAATACAGGGTGTGAGAGAAAGAGCTGTAGTCAGGAGATTCGTCAAGTCAGCAAAAAACTACCTCGTTAGCCACTAACCACGCCAGGAAAAAACAGATACTGGAAATGTCATCATAAAGTATTTAATAAATTGTTATTTAGTTTATTGTGGGACTGAAGGATATTATCATCAAAGACATTCAGAGTCTATGAGGGTGAACGAGATAAGTATTGAGAAGTGCAAGAATGCAAGGGTAGGGAAAATGTGAGATCCCCGAAAAAAAAAAAACAGCCTAACTGCGACATTGTATGACACGATCCAATACACGTAAATCCAGACGTCAAACACAAGGCTAGAACTCAGATCGCCTAGGTGTTAGGCAAGCGCTCGGCCGTCGCAGCTTCTTATGTAGTTAAGAATTTTGGGGTTCTGTTTTTCAGGAGAAATTTATAATTTACTGTTTGAATAAAGTAACATATTTTGTACCATTCCTGAATTAAAAAATAAAGCTTAACAATAAATTTTCCTACATCTAAACAGACATTAAGAAAATTCTTTGATAGTAGCAGACATAACCTGGTTGGCAAGAACATATTTTTATTTATTTATTTATCAATTTATTTGTGCCTGCGATCAAATTCAATGCTAAGCAAAATACTTTCAGTGGAAGAGCTCATTCTTTTTTTTAGCTATGTGTAGTGAATTATATAAAGTCTGTAATAACTTCCAAGTAAAATTATGATAGCGTAGACAGTTTTAAATTCTTGTTTTGCATTCAGTTCATTAAAAATTCATAACATTTGTTTTGTCAGCTCTTCTTTTCGTAGTGTCGTAGATAAAAACCCTGGTTTAAAAACTGTAGCAAGGGTTCAATACACTTGCAAGTACTAAAATGTTTTATATTTGGCCAAAATTTATGTCATAAAACGCTATAATAACTTGTCAAATACAGTAACGTTTCAACTGTAATTAATTTTGGTTTTTGAAGTTTGTTTTACAATGTTATGTTAAAAACATGCAGTTAACGTGAAAGAAAGAAATATGATTAGTACTTATAGAGTTTGAAATAACATTTTGCCACTGTTAAAATGTATTAATTTTTAAAAATAGAGTGAGTTCATTATGAATTTTTCGAAAGAAAGAACATTAATTTTCATTCACATTTAATACACTAGATTTTTTTTGGTGTGTTCACCTCCGTGATATGAATGTGTAGTCGACAAAATTAATCTAATTGAATTGTGTCAAGTAAGTCAGTTTAAACTATGTGTTTTCATTATTACAAGCTTTTATGTAACTTGCAATATTCGTATGTAAGTAAGTTAACTGTTTCAAAATTTACAAATCATTTTTCAACAATTTGTTGGTATCTGATAGAGTTTAGACTTGGCATACTTATGTAAGTTCGGTGACAGTACAATATTATTCGTAACATTACATGTTAATTATCACATTATTAAAATTACGTGAACTAAAACGAAAAATTATGTTTTCCTCTTGTTTAAATTGCAATGACTGAATGAATGAAGAGATTTTGATCAGCGCTTAACATAGAGGTATTCATGAGTGTTGGTGAGGGATGACATGATGTGAGATGGAACAGCACCAGAATGAAGGGGCAGGGGAAACGGGAGATCCCCGAGAAAACCCGCCAACCAGCGGCATCATCCAGCATGATTCCCACATACGAAAATCCGGGCACCGACCCCACCGGGAATCAAAACTGGATTGCTTTGGTAGGAGGCAAGAAGTCTGACCACTCGGCTACTGCGGGAACCTTATATTGGTACGACTTGTATAAAGTAGTCCGACAAACCAATAAATAAGTTCCAGAGATAGAAAACTAAAGAGAGAAAAAAAATTGAAGTTAAAAATAAGTTTCTTTTAAAATAATGTGAACTAAAAAGTAAAAAATAAATTTAAGTTACATTTGTCATATATGTACTGGTATATTGTAGGTTCAGAACAACCACTCTCTTGGTAAGTCATCATTATACTATGCGTACGTAGATAACTAAGTTCTAAGGCCATATATATATATATATATATATATAACTTTGAAAATATAATTTATTTTATACTTCTCTATCTACGTACGCGTATATAATGACGAATTATGAAAAGTCGGGTTATTCTGAACCTAGAATATACCTGTAAAAAGAATTTTTTTAGTTTACAACAATTTCAAATTTTTTAAATTAAAAAGCTTGTTTTTAATTTTTTTACTTGTACTTTTATGTGTTGTATTGTGTGCTGTAGGCCTTTTACATAGCCAAGTATTATTATGAACACACACATTGTAAATCTTTTTATAGTGTCCTTTGTTGTACAATTAAAGAAATATCTTGATGAAATGTGTCATAGCAGATGCTGAAGGCGTAGTGATATTGTCAATTAGTCTGAATTATATTCTCTACAATTCTGTGGTAGAATAAATATATTTTATTTTTAAATTTTTCTTAATCAAACAATATTTCCGTTAATTTTGGTTGACAATAGTATTTTTTAAAAACCTTGCGTATGTTACTGACGGAAGTAAAATGTAGCAGCTTATAATAGTTTTCACATATTCTGAAATGTATATACGTATTCCCGAGCATAACTGCTGCAGCTCACAAATATGTAACACTTATGTAGTGTATGAAGACACGCGCCGTATGTTTTCCGTCCTGCTAGTATCAACCTGGCAGGTGGCCCCGGATAGTAGGAAATCAGATTCCCTTCAACCTCCCGTCCTGATAACAGCACTAGGGAGCTCAGAGGCCAACTTTACTGCCTACTATAGTATATATTTAAGATCATTTTTATAATACATGTAATTCTTTAAAACACATGTCGTGTTTGAAAATATGCACATTTTTTTTATTGTATGCAGGATTGTATGTCCTTACCTATGAATTTGAACATTATATATATAAAAAAACCAAAGAAAACTATGCTATTGTAGCTACATACAAATTCACTTATACTAAGGCTGTGTTCTGGAAGGTTTGGATCATGTCCTAAGTGCCTACAAAAATTAACTCCAGTCAGTTATGAAGTATTTGATGTTTTAATTGTGAAAGTAACAGTTTTATGCATCTACAAGGACTTCAGTGTATTTTCGGTTTCTGGAATTGGGATTTGTATGAGTAAGGGGCTCTTATGCTAGCTATTACTATAGAAATTTTGTTCTGAAATGCTTTCTTACTAGTTTATTGACGAATAAATACTGAGCAGTTTTGATTATTTTTATTATATAACTTATACGCTATTATAAATAGAAGTATCTTCAAAATGTAGATAGTTCTAAACATAATCTTGTAATGAACCAATTAGAGAAAAGAAACAAGAGTGTTAGTCTATCAGGCGAGTGAAAAAATGCCTTCAATCATGCGGTAAAGACGAGAGAGGTGTGATTTTATTCAGTATTTTGTGTACATTACGAATATGCTAACCCGAAAATATAAATCGGTAACTTCCAAATAGTTTTTACAGAAAAAGTAAAAAAAATATATATATATATATATACAGGTTAGAATATTCGTAATTTACACAACAACTTAATAAAATTACACCTCACTCGTCTTTACCGCAGAACTGAAGGCATTTTCGTGAGAATCGGGCTCTAGCCGATAGATCGGGCCCTGTCAGATTTGGTAACATGAGTTACCACTTCCTTATCCTTTCATAACTGCTCCGCATTCACCCAAGGTACTGGGGATAGAAGTAACTCATCTCCACAAGTAGACGTCCTGTTTTCGTCGGGTAAAGAGTTTAAAATATTTAGTTTTAATGACGGTTATTACAGGATTATAATTATTCCAGAAATGTTCAAATTGCAGCATTCTATAAGGCATGGTAAGGTACAATTCTAAGACATTGTTTTACGTGTTATTCATGCTGCATTTTTACTCTACTACAATTAACTAAATCATTGAAAAAAGGATTATTTTACACATTTTTTCTTAAAAAAGTTACAAGATTTTTATACACACCAAATATCTTAGACAATTATACGACATTACGACACCTACTTCCGAAAATGACATACTTTTAACTTCATTCACTCTGTCAAAAATTATCAATAATAGAACACATGTTTCCCACTGTTTTACATACCGTACCGAGCGTCCTTAATAAACAGAATGTTCTCTACAAAATGACATTTGCTAACACATGTGATAACGGTCACTTTAACTTATCTCCTTTGATTCAAACAATGGATGTAAAATAACTTAAGCTGACATTTCCAAGTGCATTAGCAGCAGAGAATAAACAGATCTTTTCTATTGTTCTAGCAGTTTTGTCACAGGTGAGTGAGAGTTATCATTTTGGCACACATTTAATTAAAATGGCTGGAATTGTGGGGCAGCTTTTCATTGTGGTGTTTTGAAATGTTTCCATTAAAGTTTAGAGTACTTATTATTCATTGAAGTTTTGCAAAAATACTTGTGCATACAGTCCAGTAATGGAGGCAATAAAAAAAGTTGTCGTGGATTGACAACAATATATAGCGTAACATACCACGAAACTTGGCAGTGATACACAACAAACTTTATCTCGTTATGAGTCATCAGAGGAGGTTCGCAGGGAGAACCAGTCAACAATAGTTTAACAACTTTAAACAAATAAATATGAAGTCTATATGGCAACAACGTCAAAGTGGAAAGATTTTTTAAACATTTGTGTACATATGCCATTGCTCATGTTTTGTTAACGTAACTTGTTTTGAATGGCAAAGTACAAAAAACAAAAAAAGAAAAGCAATCCTAGAGAAATTCAGTAAGTTTTTTATATTTAACAGCAAAGATTCTAAAGATAGAATTCTGTCCTATTTCAACAACAGTTAGACACACAAGACGGACCTAAAGAAAACCAGATTCCCAATATGAAAAAGTTGGAATTAAAAAAAAAAACAATGGGCAACAAACAAATTACAGATGAAAACACACGTTCCATTCAACGAAAAAATGCAACATTTCTGGAATTGCTATCTATTCCTGTATTCACGCTTGAGGCACAGCTGGTCAGAACACCAAGTTGCGAATAAAGTTCACTAGAAAATTTAGGACTTATATAGCCTTGATGGTCTGTAAACAAATGCTTTGCTACCATTAAAAACTGACCAAATTCCTCTGGGATTGCTTTGTTTTTCTGATATTTTGTACTTTGTCATTTAACACAAGTTAAAAAAAACATGAGCAATGGCATATGTCCACAAACCAATAGCTTCTGATCAATGTGTTAGGCGATGTGTACAAGTTCAGACAGGGTTGCAGCCTAAGCTTTTATGGTGGAACTGCAGAATAAAGTTGAAGAAGTGAGGTACTCAGATTATTTCAACGTTGATGAAACAGATCTCTTCTGCACATGTATGCCTGCTAGAACCTATTATATTTCACAGCTAAAGAAGATTGATTGTGTCCAAAGATTTTGTCACTGTGTTGGTCTGGGAACAGCTATCGGCTGATTACAAAGTGAATCAACATTTAATTGCTTGCTCTGCTAATCCACAAGCTTTAAAGAATTACCCAAGGAAAATTTTAGTGTTATTCACATGGCAGAAAAAAAAAGAGTCAAGAATAACTGGTTCAATTTTCCATAATCGGCTTTCACAACCAACTGTATATGTAACCATTTTTTATTATTTTGTTAATCTGATGTGTCAAATATCATTGTATATGACTGTAAACACAAAAGATCTAATGGACAAAATAAACTAAACTTAGTGTCGACAATGATTTAATACATCTGGTCACTATCAACAATGTACACGAAAATGTCAAAAGTTATCTTCCTGCCTAAGAATACCACAACCATAACGCAGCCAATGGATCAGGATGTCCTTACACCAGAGATATTTGGCATGCCTTCAATATTCTGGACCCGATCAGATACATTGCTGTGGCCTGGTAAGATGTGTCTTTGAAGTGTATCTATTAATTGTGGGAAAAAATATTGCTATAGTTTGTTGCAGATTTCAAAAAGGTTTGAGATGTGTCACAAAGCACATGAACCAAGACACTAGCCAAGCAAGCGGGTTTCACAATCATCCATGAAGATGATAGTGGCCTGTTTTGAGAACCACAAATGAGGTGCTACAAGTACTGAATGACTATCTAGATACTGTAGGTAGTGATGATGAGAAAGTACCTCTTCTTTAATCGCAACTAACCAATGAAATCGCAGCAATCCTGAAACAGTTCGTAAATCAAAAGTGAATAGAGGTATAACAGAACCCCCAGTCCCATCCACACTTTCAAGATATTTGTTGCAATAAGAAAAAATGTAAGCATTAAGCAGGACACTGCACACATATCTTTGACCCATGAAAAAGATAACACCTTCAGCTGGTAAGTAGCATGTGTTTGACAGTGAAAATGGAATTAGCTGCATTTAGCAATTTTGTGAAATATATATTGTATTATTACAGTTTTGTTTTCTTAGAATATTTTATGTTGTGAAATTCAGCTTACTTCGTAAATTTTAGAGATGAACTGATACAAATGCATTGGCTGATTTGTTTTAAATCTGTACATTAGAACCTCATTAATCTGTGAAGTGTTGATTCGGGAATAGGATAAATTGAGACAATTTTGGAAGTGTAAAAAATACATGCGTAAAAGTAAAAAAGGCAGTGCATTCAATTAGTGGCTGACGGGCCTACATACAAGCCCTGCAAGCCATCAGTCTTTTAAGTTTACTGTGTGGCTTGGAAGAAAGGAGAATGGCGTGGGTTGAAGAAAATACAATACAAGGGAGAAAGGTTGCAAAAGAGATATGGGAGGGAGGGGGCAGAAGTAAGTTGTGTGGGAGTGGGAGGGCCGTACCTACTAATCTGGTTGTGGTGTTGCGGAGAGGAGGTGTCCTTGACAGTGAAAGGGAAGAGGGCCGAGGGGGGTTTTAAGCGGACAGTGTGCACACTTGGCTAGTGTTTCGTGTGAAGAGCGCTTTTGTTGTCTGATGTTGCAACATTATCACCAGATGGCCCCCCCTTCTGTTCTTTCTATGTACCATACCATTAATCCTTTGGCAATTGTGATGCCTCCAACAATTTCTTTTGGCGTGAAAACTCAACCCTCTACCCATCCCAAACATATGAATTTCTCTAAAAATAAAACAGCGCACTTTTACATGACAAGGTTCAGAATCTCTGTAGTCATTTCACTTCAACTTGCATTTTCTGGTATGGTTTATTGACAAAGATTTTTAATTACAACTTTTAATAATTTTACTGCGGATTTAATTACGGCGATTATTAACATTTATGCCGACATGATTTCTTATGACATGAGCAGCCAAAGGAAGACTTTGAATTTCGCTACCAAGTACAAGATCATAATTAATACAGCACAAGGAATGGGCCAACAGACGCTTCTGCTGCTTTGCGACTACTCAGGACAAATAGGAAATGTTTAGGTAAGGAGAGGAGGCAAGCGATCTTCATTCTTCATTGCTTTGCGAAGATGAGATGCTGTGTCCGAGATTACTCATCACTGCTGACAGTAATTACCAGCCATAAAAGTGAAAGTGTTCAAGGCTTGAGAACATCGGTAAATATTTTTGTAGAAGAAAAGAAATAAAAACACATTTCAGATGCAGACAGCCTGCCATATTGTCTAGGGCTCCGGTTATCAACATCTATTTTGTGTTTTAAGTTGTTTAAATACCTCACCTTCTTTTTGAATGTCTCGTCATAAAAACACTTTCAGTGTCATTATCTTACAGTGCAGCATAAGCTTGCACGGTATCAAGAAGTAGTGAATCTTTGTTTAGAGTGAGATGCCAAGCTAAGCCAGCTAAGGCTGAAGGAAATACATCTGCGTGT
This sequence comes from Medauroidea extradentata, assembly GCA_003012365.1. Taxonomy (NCBI): domain Eukaryota; kingdom Metazoa; phylum Arthropoda; class Insecta; order Phasmatodea; family Phasmatidae; genus Medauroidea; species Medauroidea extradentata. Next base: position 22,617 of record PNEQ01109359.1, read on the forward strand.
GTGTGCATGTATGTGGCATGCTGATACATACAATGAGTTTATTGATTAGGGGGGGCGAATGAGACAGAAAGTGCTTAGGAATAGAAGCGGTGTGGTTGCTTGTGCCTGCCGCAAATTTGTTTTTATTTACTTGTTACATCAGCGTCAAGGCATTGCGGGACTCAAGATCTGTAGTGTTTCTCAGCCACAGCTGCGTGCCACAGGCATGCGCCTGGCAAGCACTTCCGAACTTTTAATGGTTAATCCGTGAAATGTTGTAATCTGTGATTGTCTTGGTCTCGGTCATCAGGAATTAACGATGTTTTATTGTATCTGTCAAAATCAGCCCTGAACAAAGGAAACAATGCAACAACCCTCATATTATTTACTTATTGTTACACATTTCTCAGCTGCTGTTATCGTTTACAGATTTGTGACTGGGAAATAAATAACTAAATTTCATTTCAAACATATTGATGATTATCGCATCATACATTTTCTCCAGCAATCAAATGTATAAAATTCTAGGCATAAACACCTTTTAACAGAAAATGTAAAATTAAACTATAAACAAAAAAGTTAAAAAAATTTAAAGACTGAAGTTTTACACGTAAGGAAAAAACCTAACGAGTTTCTTAAGGACAAACCTGGCTCTCCCACAGCACCCTTAGCCAAAAGGCAAGTCACCAACTGTATCAAAAAGTGACCAGGAAAATTATGTACCACCTGCAAGCACCCACACTAGGGCCATACTAGATTTGGTCCTGCCCAGGACTCAGAGTTAGCGCCACCAGACCTCGGCCCTCAAAATCCAGCAGCCACGCATTGCTTGTACCCCATCTAGTCTCACAGCTTGAACAATGGTGGGTTGAGAGCCAAAGCTCTCAGCCATTTAGGGTCTTGCCAGGACAGCACCTCATGCCACCAGCCATAAGCCCATTCAGGCCCAGCAGGTCTCAACCAAAATGCCCACACCACAAGGTGCTGTTCTCTTCCAGTTCTACAACCCACAGCCACCACAGGAAGACCTTTGCCGAATCCTCTCCCAAGGTGTCAATTCCGCAGGCACACTTGCCTTCCCAGGAAACTGCCTCTCAAAGCAGCCGCCTGCAACCGGAACCAGAGCGACCTTTGAGTTCCGTCTGCCTTGATGCACTTGTCATGGGTTTCTGCAAACATAGCCTGGATGCTACAAAGAAATCCCTTGGAGAGCACCTAATCACAGGCCTTACCAGAGACAAATCCTGGGTCAGAGCTGTACCACTCAAGAGATCCCCAAAGACTTACAGTAGCAATTTTATACATCTGTAAACTTCAGAAATAATGAAATTTCTATCTTGATGTTAGTTGGCAAAAGAAAGCTTTCTGGGTGACAAGGAGAAACCAGCATTCATGTCTTTATCTCTTCTTACAGTTAATTCTAATCTGAGCCACTTTTTTCTTTGCAGGGGTAATGGATACATTGAATTAACCCTATTATGTTTAATCCTTCTAAAGTCAGCCATGATTTACACCTACCTGTTGTTGAAAGCTAGACTACTCTATTTTTACTGCTGGTTGAAACCGTGATTACAATGTTATAAATTTGAGATTGTTGTATAATAATGATGTATGACATAATTACTTAACACTTTGTATTTTGTACCATGTAAACATATGTTGGCCTTGTGCCTGGTCAATCATGCCTCCCGTGCACAGATGTTTATAAATGTTCATGGGAAAGACACTTCTAGGTAAATTAATGATGAATGTAAATACTTTGCTATGTTTTGTATAAAATAGTGCTGTATGTGTTTCATTAAAGTTAACATCTGGCATCACTACATCAGGTAGATAATTAGGTAATTTTAGTTATACGTAAATTAAATTTGCATGCCCATGCAGCAATATTCCGTACAGAATAGTTGGAACCAATACAAAAGGAAGGCGTTCAGCGCCTGATCTTCAGTCATTAGGGGCTAGGCCTTCCCTTTGGGTCCCCCTGGCACTCACCTCCCTTGATTACTGTTCTAAAAGGCATAGTCAGTGTTCCTCAATCCTCAAACCAAAACACTTGCAAGGCAGCTACTGCATACACTTTAGCTAATCAGTACAAAAGGCATAGCCAGCACCTTACACCATCCATCCTACACCACTAACTACTGAATCTGTAAGCCACAGCCTGGCCTCTCATCCACCAACCGCTGCAAGGTGATTCCTACCAGTGGTGTAGCGTGGAATATTCCAAGGTGTGCAACACTAAGCAATGACTATACACAATACATAGTTGTCTGTGAAGCCATTATACATGTAGGGGCAGGCACAATCTACAGACAGTAGCATGCAAGAGGCACAGTAAGAAATCTCGAATTATGCACCTTCTTATCTGCAACACAACTGTCACGTGTTCAAAGAGAATAGTCGGGACTAATACTACTCTCCCGGAATATGACCACGATAAGCCGCTGATTCCTATCTCAACCCCTGAAATTAGCTCTCTCTCTCCCCTTCACCAGAGTGTCAGGTGAACCTAGTGGTAACACCGTAGCCTGCAATTTGTGGCACCATTTTTTTAGTTAAAAACATTGCTCAGGAGAAACCTGCCATTCATGCATAAGTTTCTTGCAAGGTAGTAAATATGGCTGTAACTATGACAGTTTCAGTTTTGCGTGCCACATGTAAAGCAAGTCCAGTTCAATGAAATGGTGTGTAAAGTAATATAAGTTGTGCAAATTCTGTAACTAGTGAACCAGAAGTTCCCGTCTTGGAAAATGACCTTGTAACGCAGGTTAGTGACAGAAATAATTTTGACTGGAAAAGTGATAGGCCTACTGATTTCTTTCCGAACATACTGGACTTTGATAACAGTAAATGTGGTATTTCAGATGACGTAGTATTTTCGGAAAATCCCACAGAATCCGAAGTTTTCAAGCATTTTTTTGATACTGATTTAATGGAACACATTTCGTATGAAACTGACAAGTATTATTTGTACGTGATGCAAAATAATGATGTGAAAGCTCATTCAAAACTAAACAGTTACACAAAACCATCTGTGGCTGATATCTATAGCTTTGTAGCAGTCTCCCTGTTGATAGCTCATACTGCTAAAAATAAGCTAAAAGATTATAGGTCAACAGATCCACTTCTATCCACTCCTATTTTCGGGAAAATATTTTCGCAGAATAGTTTTTTACTCATCCTCCGATTTTGCATTTCTCGGACAGCCTGAACCAGCCCAATGGTGACCGATTGTATTATAAGATAAATTCTATTGTTGAGTCGGTCAAGATGAAGATCAAGTATACTTTCGTTCCTTACGAAAATATTTGCATTGATGAAAGTATTATGGTATGGAAAGGCCGATTGTGCTTCAAACAGTATGTTCCTACAAAACGACATAGGTTTGAAATCAAGCTGTTTGTTTTGTGCGATTGTGAAACGAGATATATTCTTGATTTTTTGATCTACGCTGGAGCTACAACAAACATTGATGAAATCCGTGGTTTGGGTATTTCAGGATCGATTGTCACGACTCTCCTAGAACCGTTTTTGGGTAAATGGCATTCCTTGTTTACTGACAACTGGTACACTAGCCCACAACTGTTCCAGTATCTGTTAGAAAACAAAACGGGTGCTTGTGGTATAGTAAGAGAAAAAAGAAAGTGCACGCCAAAATTTCCTCAGAAAGTTGGGAAGGATGATTGTTTCGTGCGCCATATTGTGAAAATGCTTGCGGAAAAGTGGCATGATCGACGCGATGTGTGCATGTTGTCAACTATCAACAGCCATGAAATGCAAGTGACACACAAAAAGAGATCACAAAACAGGGGAAATTATCAAGAAACCTGCATCTGTCCTGCTGTACAACAAGAACATGGGCATAGTGAACCGCACCGATATGCAAATAAGCTTCTTGGACAGTGCACGAAAATCTTTGAAGTGGTATAAAAAACTCTTTTTCCACATTTTAGACATGACTGTGTACAACTCCTGCATTTTGTTCAACCTAAAAACAGGGGAAAAAATTAGACTTGTGGACTTCAGAATTAACCTCGTAAGGCAGCTCTTGGAAGATTTTGTCACTACAAAGGCACCCCCCAAAGGTGGACACTCGTCGGCTGTAATCACAGTTGTACCAGATCCTGTAAGACTTACAGGCACACATTTTCCTGAGCCTGTTTCTCCAACAGCTATGAAGAAGATGCCACAGAGACAATGCTTCGTGTGTAAGCATACTGCAAAATGTCCGACAAAGCGGAAAGATACACATTGGTATTGTAGTTCCTGTATTGTGGGGTTATTTATTTTCCCATGCTTTCGTGATTATCACACACAAAATAATTTTAGAAAGAAAAACAGTATTTTTCAATATGTTTATCCTTGTGGTAAACATTCCTGATATTATAGCAGGGCTGCTAGTTTTGTTTTGTAGATGTACTGTTTTTTCGCAAAAAAAAACTTAGTTGAAGACATGAGAGAATGTGAAATAATACAGTAGATTGGTAATATTGTTTCACAAAACTCTCATATTTTATTCGTGTTTATTTATTTTTATGCATGACACTGAAGATGCAAAAATTTTTATAAGAGTATATTTTAACGAAAGATAAAGTGATTTGTCAATAAAAATATCGCAGAGTTTGTAACATTCGTAACATTTTTAATTTTATTATTGCTTACTTTTCAGTACGAAGAAAATATGCAAAAAGTGAAGGTTTTTTTTGCGTGAAAATACATTTTATGACTGGTTTAATTTAGTAGTTTTATGTAGGCCTATGTATGTTGTTACAAATGTTTGATAGAACATTGATAAGCATGAAAAAAGTGACGAAACATTATGAAAGAGAGCATTTCTAGTTATACAGTTTTACATATATTTTTTCTTGGGTTTAATTTTTTGTGTATTTATTATAGAATGTTTAGAGAAACTTATTTGCAATCAAGGACTGAATGAAAAAACTAAAGCATGAAAGTGTAACAAAACTGAATCTGTATTTCTGAATGTATTCTATTTATTATGATAGTTTAATTTTTTTTTGGCTATGTCTAATTATTACAGTCTCATATGCGACAAAGATGTTTCATGGATAAATGAAAATCACGAAAGCAGACAAAAAACCATAATAATTAGCAAAATTATGCACAATTTATGTATTCATATATTTTATTTGACTACATAAATATGGTAATATATAATGTGAGAGGTTGTTTGCAAGGTACGGTTTCATAAGCTACAGCAACAAAAAGGTTAAGTAAATAAAAACCAAAATTGTGTTAAAAATTATGTAAAAATGATGTCAATAGCTATCAGTTATAGTTATAATGTATGTTTATAGGCTATATGTATTTTTACTGGCAGCAGGGAGAAACACATGTTTCATGGAAAACTTGAAAGGCATTTTTACATTGCAGACGTTTTATGGAACACAACCTGTCCATTACTTGAGGACTAACTATGTACACTGTTAAAACAAAAACGTAAATAGATTAAATATAAAAATTTTTAAATAATTAAAAATACATAGTTCATCACTTTTGCACACAAGAATATCATAATTTCTTTGTACAACAGAACTAAGATGCGCAATACAGTTTTTAATATACAAAAACATTTTTATACATTCGAATTAAAGGAAATAACATTAGAAAATTGGCACTGATGAAGAAAGTACTGAGGAATCATTCTTCGCTGTACATTAAAAAAATAAAGTGTTAATATCCAATTTCACTTCTTTCTTCAATACCCATGCGCAATGAAATTAGCTATAAGATATCAGAATAACGAAATAAACTTGATTTTCAATTTTATTTAAACTAACCACTATATTTTGAATATCTATAAATAACAAATATCTTAATTTATAAATACAGAGGTCAGAATCTCTCACATACTGCGATAAGATTGCAGGGAATGGAATATGGACACAGTACAAAACTGGCTTATAACAGAGTGGGGACATAAACAGCAGACCCACGCACTGTTCTGGGAGCAACTCATCCTTCACCACCCCTGGCCAACTCTCACACTTTCACACAGAAGCTCAAAACAAGGTAGTCATAACACTAATCTGTTAAATAATGCACAAATGTTAAATATTTTCTGCTTCTGCTAATCTTGGAAACATTTAGAAATTTTTTCCACGATATATTTCACATTGCTAAAAATTCAGAGAATATTGATGGATGGAGGTCTTAATTTTAATTGTAATAAAAATTTAGATTACATAATATATTAATTAACATTTTAAATGCTATCTACAGTGTTTGTTGTTAGATACACAACCGAAACCACTATGATAAATAATGCCCACATAAAGAACAGTACTACAATATACAGGTTTCTCTTTCTCTCTCTTTCAGTTCCATAAGTCACACCAATCTCAACACATCTACTTCCATGTGGAGGGCGCAGTTTCCAAATGGTCAGACAATTCACCTCCCACCAAGGCGATCCGAGTTCGTTTCCTGGTGAGGCTGGTCGCCGGATTTTTGCATGTGGGAATCGTGTCAGATGATGCTGTTGATCAGAGGGTTCTCTCAGGGATCTCCAGTTTCCCGTGGCCTTTCATTCCGATGCTGCTCCATACTCACCTCATGTCACTCTTTACAAGCACTAAGGACCTCAATGTTAAGCGCTGACCAAAACCTCTCACTCACTCCGCTTCCACGTGTCTTTTACAGCACACTATCACTCACTTCATTCTTTTCCTGGTCTTTTGCCAATTATTCTCCTCCTACGACACAGTCGCTGATCAGCAGCTGTGACGATACAGGCGTCCTCACTTGCCACCATCAACGTCAATTGCCATTCAACTTCATATAGTTCTTGATCTCTCTGCACACACTGAACTTGGGACTTCAACAACTCAAAACTCAAGAACTCAGAGAAAATTACCCATACAAACATGCTTCCAAGGCCATTACTGGAAATATGCTCTTGCAACGAGGTCAATAAATGTTTAACTTGAACATTCTGAAAATAAACAACCACTCATCCTTGCAAGTATTATGAAAATTTATGTCCCTCGGCTCACAGAAACAACTCGTCATTCAGATAACCTTGGTTGTCTATTATCAGCAAAAGTAGCAAATTGAATCGACAGCATGTGACAGGACACTCAGAAGTCTAGTAACCTACTTATGGAATGTTGTCAGGTCTTCCATTCTCATATAATTATGATCTATGTCCAAATAAGACAGAAAGGACAAAATGACAGTATAATATTTTTGGTCCCACATGACAATCCACAAAATTCTCTTTGTGTTACTCCTTCACCCACCCTTTGGTCTTTTCTTCATTGATACTTTACAGAAATGTAATCATTATTTATGTATGTGTGTGTGTCTATATATATAATGACACAGTCAATCTGTGAAATGATGATTCAGAAATAGGATAATTTAGGACAATTTTTGAAGTGTCAAAAATACCTGTGTAAAAGTACAGCGCTTATAATTGGCGGCTCATGGGCTGGCAAACCAGCTCTGCAAGCCAGCAATCTTTTATGTTTACCACGTGACTGTTTGGGTATCATGCTAAGTCCTGTGGCTGTTGTACTAAAAAAATTGTACATATGCTACGTTTCTGAGATTGAGTACCGATTCAGTCGGTTACAAGCTTTTTGAAATGTATGATACGTCCTAGCTGCATTGTATCATGCATCCATTAGCAACAGGTTTCCAGGTATTTTTGTTGAAGTTCAGATTACAAGAGAACAAGTTGAAACATGTACAGACTGTCCACCTTCCAGAAATAAAAAATCAGGAGACTTCTGTAAGCCCCCCCCCCTCTCCCCAAAATCTGCAAAATCAGCCAAATCTCAAATACGGTGCAATAGACAAAAAACTATTTTAATGCATTCTTGTTTGCATACATTTCTGACACAGCCAATAATTAATCATTTCTGAACAAAGCAATATTTTCAAAACCAAAAATGCTGGCAAGTCCAAAACATTAAGATGTTTCCACCAATAAAGCATGGGTTCCATATGTCCTCCTCTGGAAAAATGTTTATTTGAAGGTGTAAAATAGTGCTATACTAACAGTTCATAGTGTAAATGTTGAAAAAAAATTCTTAATGTTTCTACATTCTAATAGGGCTTCTTAGAGCAACAAAGAGTAAGTTGTAAGTGGCATTTTTGTTTCAGATCCTATACTTAGGCCTACACAAAATAATCAAAAGAAATAACTTATTCAGGACAGAATCACTTTACTGAATTTAGGCCTATGGCTTCTTTAAACAGTTCTGCTGCATGCAGACTTAACTTCTTCCAAAAAACTCTCCATTACTTCATTTTTACGAAGATTTACAGCGAGCACAACCATATTTTTCGCCATTTCACTTTTCTGGAAACGTTATTAAAGAGTAAACCAGCTTGATCAGCACAACTAAAATGCAGACTAAAAGTTAATAAACACACTACTTTGGTTATACCAACACTTTTCTAACTGTCGTGAAATTAATTATGTCATATTATACGCTATCATTTACCATGATTTGCTGAACATCACCCTTTCCAGCATGCACAACAGAAAAATCACGATGAAACAATAAACAAAACACAAAATGTTGACTCGTTCTGACAGTAAAATGCCCGAAAAATTCATAAAAATATCATCGTCAGTATCACAAGTTGCATCCCTTCGCTTACCACAATTATTTTTATCAGCAACACGATTTTTGAATGAACATAAATAACACGCATGAGATACTAGTCAAGTGTCCAACACCGCAAGATGCTTCTTTACATAGTAGGCCTATCACTGCTAAGCCTATTATAATGTGATTTTTGAGTACTGTTAAATAACTAGTACAAAATACTCATGTGCCAATCACACAAGTTTCATGAAATACAATAAGTGTAACAAAGTAAAATAATAAAAACATGTAAAAATAGCCAATTATAATTTCAATGTTGATAACACTATCTTGGATGACAAATGAAATAATTTTTTGTGTGGCTAACAAGCACCAATGATGATAGTGCACAAAAACAAATCCCATAATTTTAGCAGAAATTATTGCAACTACCAACGTTACCACAGTTATATCGTAAAATTATTGGAGATGAAAGCAGCTAAAATACTGAAGTTACGGTACGATCTACAATACCTATACACTGTGCGGGATAGTCTCTTGCTATGGTACGAACACCGGAATACCTATTTATGCCAGAATATACGATAAAACCACAAACATATGTATTAAAACTAAAACAGCGGGAGATTAGAATGACTAATCAGGAGGGCGGGGATCAGGCGGAAAATCAGGAGTCTCCCGCCAAAAGCGGGAGAGGTGGACAGTCTGCATGTAACCAATAGGATGCACGCATTGCTTGATGCACCT
>PNEQ01109359.1:32024-79382 GCA_003012365.1 Medauroidea extradentata
AAAACAGTTGCAAAGCAGCTTCAATGAATGTTTCGGCAGCGAGTCGTAACTAAGAAAGTGCGATTTGTACACCCCTTGTACGCAGGTAGCGCGTAGCCTCGCGTTATCTCGACCACACACACACACGCACGCGCGCAGCTGCCGTGTAACTCGATCCTCCCACCACACACGCATGCGACGTGTGTTGTAGCGCTTAGTCTGTCATTGTTTACTCTTCTTTTCATGCACTTCACGTAATAGTGTAGCAGTCGTAATTGAGTGTCTTATTTTTTGAGAAATGTCTAAGAAGCGTAAACGTTTAACTTTAGAGGATAAATTAGCTGTGATTAGGATGCATGAAAAAGAAAAATTAAACGTCCGTGACGTTGCTGTGAAGTTCGACGTGGGGAAAACTCAGATTGCCGACATAATAAAAATAGAGAAGCAATACTGAAGTCGTGGACGGAGAATAGCTGCGGTTCCAGCAAACGTACATTCCCAAAAACGGATGGACTGACTGTAGATACACTAACGTTTGAGTGGTTTTGTAGCCTCTGTTTCTTTCTTTCTGAGGCTGTGACGTTTACTCAGCAGATTGATAGTGTAGAAAACGTTTTTTTTTTCATGCCTTTCATTCAATTAAGTTAACCGTATGAAGTTGAAGATACTCGACTTTAGCCGAATGCATATGGAGTGAGGATTTGTTCACACACACGTTGAGAACAATGGACAAATTAGGGTGACATGAGCTGCAGTTAACGTAAATTATGCACCACAAAACATTGGCATCAAACTTTTTTTTTAATAATTACCCACGTCGATCTCGGAAACTTTGACACACGACTCGGAATTATTTCACGTGCCAAACCGGCTGACAGTGCGAGCGAGAGCAAGAGCTCGCGCGCGTTAGTGTGTGTGGATGAGTCATGTCGGCCAGCCAGCTGTATCGGCGCGTGATAAGATTTATTGCCGTACATCGTCGAAAGGTTTTAAAATTTCTCCGAAAATACCACAAAAATTCGGCCTTGGACTAGCGAGAGTTAAACGCAGTTTAGAGTTAAGAAAATTATGTAGGTCTACCATTTTTGTATTAAAATTTTTTTATATATGTACTATATTTTTTATATACTACTGTAATTCCTAATAGCGGACACTTCTCAATACCGGACATTTTTTTATGGACCAGAGGTGTCCGGTATTGGGAAGTTTCACTGTAGTTCTGTAAGTACACATTTGGATGCACTTGAGATTGCAACAAACTCACTGTGCAATGTGCTCATCCAAACCCAGCCCTTGCTCAATAATTTCGATGGGAGTGTGTTAATGTCGAAGCACAATGCTTTCTTTGCCCATGTGTCAGATATCTGACGCAACATAACCTCAGTCTTGTCTAGTCATATTCTTCAAACTACTACGCCTGCTGACATTGCTGTGCCCTATTCCTTAAAAATTTGACTTCCAAAAATCATTATTCTCAGGTTAATGGGAAGATTGGCCAATGTTTTCCCATCTTTATAAGTCAACGATCTATAGCAGCCCAGCCTTGGCTAGCATTAAAAAATTCCAGTATTTGTTGGGCTGCCTGTAGGGGAAGCTCTATAGCTAGTTGAAAATCTGCCTGTAACAAGTAAAAATTATTAAGTCGCTTGCGAACTCCTGATTTCACAATATCAGAATGTGAGGAAACTTGTAACACTGTATATTAATAGAATCATTGATTTGCCTGTTGTAAACTCTATGTACCAAAGGTCCATTACAAATGTTGTTGCTTCTTTCAGTGAAAACGCTCGCACGCCAGATGATGTAATGTCACTGGAGATAATCCAGTGCCTGTCGCAGTCTTGTTACGAACGTTAGATGTGGGTATCAGGATGAAGTTTGAAAGCTAACGTACTGATAGTACTGACCAAATTCTTAGAGTCAAGAGCAGCTACAATTTATCGTGCAATGGATGTAGCTAATGAAGTATTAATTAAATACATTAATTTCTAAAATTGTGTTGAGTGTTTTAACCAGTTTTATTACTATTCTAGATTATTATTATTATTATTATTATTATTATTATTATTATTGTGTTTTAAAACGTAAGTTGATAGTGAACTTAACCGTTTTAATTATTGTAAACAGCAAACATTTGAGATATAGGCAAAGTAATGTCTTTCTCTATGCTTAATATTTCATCATCTCCTCACATCTCTTCACAATATCATAAAGCTAACGTTCACTGAACAATCTGCACTGAAATTGTGTTTCACTGTTACAAAATAATAACAAAAAAACCAACCAAATAACTTATAATGAGTTCTATAACACAGTAAAACACTGTTAATATGAAATATAACAATGACAGCTAAGTTGAAGTTATCACCAATTTTTTTATGAACCAATATTTTTGGCAGAACAGAATTATCAATTCCAGTACCGATTATTGTCTAAAACTATCCAATAAATACAGGATATACTATATTTTTGCACCGTGAGTGCCATGGACAAGGCAGTGGCGGTGGCATGCAAGGCTTTAAAAAACGTTAAGTTGCCTTCAGAAACACTGCGCTTCATGTTGCTCGGCCTACTTCTTTGTAATTTGTAAGTTCTGTTCGGAGGCAGACGTCTATCCAGTTAAATGTAGTTATGTGTGCTCCTGTCTTAGGGTAATTGGAGAATCCTTTCCCCCAAGAAGTGCAGAGGTGGCTGCATTCACAAAATGTAGGAAAGGTGTAGGATAGGTTTTGTCTAAATTAATTCTTGGCACCTCTCTTATAAAAATTTCTCTCTCTTCATATGTGTTGTATTAGGTTTGTAATCACGGTTATGTCTATGTGCAGCTGGGTGATTTTGAGCGGCTTAGGTGTGCACACCCATGACGTTACATTTGAGAATGTTTGGAACAGAATTCTTTTCTATAATTGAGCTTGACAAGTTAATTGCTTAGCTCCCAAATCTGTAAACTGAACAGCAGGAGTTCGTGGACGTGTATAGGTTGGGAATTGTTTTCCCGCACTTTGAAATTCTGAGATTCCTATGAAACTTTATGACACAAATTGAAATGTAGCAAAATTGTATAGTTGCCATAAATTAGCCACTGTGTGTACAGGATCCTTACACATTTATGAAACACTTCAACATTTGTCTGTAATTTGGCTCGTAAGGGTGTCTACCCAAGTTGGCTAACAGAATTCCTATACAACTCCCGTACATTCCCATACACTAATGAAAAAATTTATTTACAGCTCGCACTATTGCAAACAAGGCTAATTATAAAGTGAAAGAATGCTGTAAAAATTAAACAGTAACAAAAACTTAGATTTAAAAAATTTACTTTCACACATTCAGAAAACTTACACATCTTTAGGTCACTAAAAGTTAGTTAATTCTAAATTTCTTTACCACAGTCTTAAATTTTGCCTGCCACATAAAAATGTCCAATAATATGAAACACAAATTGTTGATTATATTAATTTGCCATTACCTTAAACTATAAACCACTTAAAGAATTGCTGTCTATGAAATAACTATCTGTAACTATAAATCTGTAAGCTTCGTAAACATCACAAAAATTAATGAAATCATATTACATTATCTCAACATTTAAGAGACAAGACACAACAATTCACTACAAAACTAAAAACTAACATCTCTACACAGTATTACAGCATAAATAAAGTCATTTCTGCAGCATATTCACTCTCTCATTGATGATGGATAAAACTCGCTCTGCATCCTCCAGCAATTTGCATTTTTTTGCTTCTGCATTAGCTTCACATTGTTTTTAAGTGCTTCACAATATCTCGAATGGACATTCCTCACCGAATGAAGAAACGGTTTAGGCAAGTCAATCTTCATCAGTCCTCCCTCCTTTGCGACAGTCAAAAATTAAGCCGCTGTGCAATACACGAACGTTCTTTTAAATTTTCTACCAAAATATCTTTGTTAATAGAAAAACAACTTTCTACATTAGCAATGCCATGTGACATAATCAAGAAAAGTTTCCCAACTTTGATAAGGTTTCCATACTCCTTCTCATTTATTAGCTCCATCCAGAAACTGTCTAGTTGGGTCTCTGATCTTGAATATTATTTGATCAGTTCAGTGACATGAGATGATATTTTAAGGGAGATCTCTCCATAAACCTAGCCACAAAATACTGCAAGCAGTGCGACAATCTTTATGAAAACACAATATGTCCTTTTCAGAGCTCACATTTTGCTCTAGCTGCTTGGATATCATATCCAATGCTTAAAATCCTTGAGTGTTGTAAATTATTTGCTAGCATTCTCCTTTCGAACATCAATTTTATGCAATGCAGTGCTCTCCATAATTTCCTCGTTAAAAATTTTAGACACTGCAGTTTTTCTGTAACAGTCAAACTGTCGTACAGGAATGGTGCCATTGGAGCACCAGTCTGAAACCCTTCAGAAATGGCTCTACCTTGTCAGTTATTCCCTCAAAGAATACATTTTTATTTGGCAGCAGTTTATCTTTCATTGCCTTTGACACCACTGAGAAACTGAGGCAGGATGGCTTCTTAACAGTGACTTCAACTGAACGCACATATTTTTCCATACGAGGCAAGATTTCCTTAGCTCTTCTTGCAACCTTCCTGTTCTCGACCCAACGGACAGAGCACACTTTGACAGGAAACACATTTGGCCCAGATGTTTTTGTGTAGTCACCTCTTTGACTTGGAGACTCCTTAAATAAATTAAACGAGGCTCTGAAAAATTCCATTAGACGCCAATCAGTCTCTTTAAAACCAGTCTTAAAGGTGTTGTGAGTAGTATGATTATGTTCCTTCTGGTGCAGGAGCCGGAGTGAGGATTTCTGCCGAGTGAGGATTTGACCGCCATGTTGTGATGTTACGGCCCTGGCCGCCATGTTGGATGAACTTGACCTTTAACCTTGACCTTGAGTGTCAAATTACCAAAATTGTCCAAAATTTCGAAAATTTCAAAAAAATTTCAAAAAATTCAAAATTTAAAAAATTTTTAAAATTTCAAAAAATTCCGAAAAAAATATTACCTCCATCTTGTTTCCAGACGCCATCTTGTTTCTGGCCGCCATCTTGACGTTTCTTCCGAAAATTTTTTGATTTCGCATTCCATAATAACCCCGCACGTATTTAATAAATAACATTTTTTATAAAATTATTTTTAATAAAAAACTTTAAAAAACTATTTAATAAAAAACTATTTAATAAAACAACTTTTTATATAAAAATTATTTAATTAAATCATCTACCGACATGTCTTACCCGGACGAGCTCCATCGACACACTTGACGCCCCCCAGCACTTTTCACATGTATATATTAACTTATCCCCCCTCTCCTACCACTTCCCCTTCCTTTATTTTAATTGGCTGTAAGTCACGTGATGAATTCCCCCCCTACTTTCCCCTCTCACTGACGTTCCTGTTATAACCCGCTCAAACTACTACACCCCCTCCACCCCCCTCTCCCAACTTTACCACCACTTTCTTACACATAGACTAAACATTATTTCCTTTATAATTCTCACTACACAGCATGTCACCAGTGTCTTCACATAGCAGCTAGATGACCGTAAGTAGTAAAAACCATTGATTGAGACTACGTATTGATCATTAATTTTAAAATTATCGGTTCTTTTAACATTGTAAATATAATTTCAAAAACTTACTTGAATACCATTAATGAATACTACTTAAACATGACACTCCTACCAAATTAGCTACATTTCCTTCAATTTCCGATAAAATCAATCATTCGTTTTGAAAATAACATATTTATCAGGACAGTTATATTGAAGTGTAGTACCAGTGAGTAATGTAGGTGCGTTTGTTTAGATGAAAACTGAGTTTAGTTTGATGGATGAGAACAAAATGTTGGTTTGTACGACTTAGAAAAGTTTAGCAAATAATTATTATAGGCTATGATTTGACTGACACGAATGTACTGGAGATGATACAGTATGTAGCATGTGCCAGCTAATGATATTTGGTATAAGAGGGACGGCTTTTGGTTGTGTAAAGTTATATGGTTGAAAGTTGCAGTTTATATATTCATGTGGTATGGTTATCTGATTTAACATTGTAAATATGTGATATTTACTTAACGTACAGTATCGAATAGTTTACTATGTGACCTGCCTCGGTTAGTTAATGAATGCTGATATAATACTGAAGTGTATGTTATGTATGGATGATAAAATGAATTTAGAAGTATGGTTGTTTTGATGCATACAAATCTAAAATGATAAGCCGAGTGTAGCTTTGACCTATCTTGATAATTTAGTAGGTAAATGAATATTACAAGTGATGGTGGGTTAAGGTGCTAGGTATAGTAGTAGGTAAGTTAAAAACAAAAGTGTTGAACTAGTGATTTAGAAAAGTCATCGCAGGAAAAAATGTCTTATGCTGTATGGAATATAACAGTTTCGTATCAGTGGTCTAGGTGTGCGACGATCGTCTTATCACAGACAAGACTTTTGTTGAATTTGAAGACATGCTAGCTAGAAGCTCAAAATTGGATTTCTAGTGATGGCAAAAGACTGAGCTCAACATATGGGACTGTCAGAAAGCTTTCACCAGTTTATCGTATGTGCCCGACCATGAGTCATAAGCTTACTTTTTTACACAATATTAAACATGATTTTTACGAAGAGGGATATTGGTTCGAACCTCCGTGGACGCATCAGAAAAACAAATACACGCTACTTGATCAGAATTTAAAAAGAAATTCTACAGTGTATACGTTTTTCAAATCCGAGCAGGCGTTTGTAATATATAGACTTATAAAGTCACAAAAATATACGCTTTATTATTCTCCACTACAGATATATACTGTAGCTGGCCTGTGCTGTGTGTCTCGAGTCGACACGTTCACACCCACCCGCCCCCTCCCTTCTTAAGCCTACCTGACACCTTACCGGCCGTAGGTGTAGTGTGATCAGTCTCTGTCTCTCTCTCTCGCTCTCTCTGTCTCTCTAGCACACACGCCTCCAGCAGTCTCCACACGAATAAAGTAAATGTATTTTAATTTGCTCGATCTCATTTAATTAAAAAAAACGTGATGTTATTGAAAGTAATCAAATATACATGTTAGTATCTTTTAAAAATATTATTTTTTCCGCACTTGTTAACCTTGACGAATTAAAGCACTTTTGTAATTCATGGTGTTTAGAAATATGACGGTCTTTGATAATTATGTGCAAGGTAAAATTGAATCATAGTTATGTTTAAATAGATAAAATACTGAAGACTCTTCTTACGTTTTTTGTTGTACTGTAATTGGTTTCATGAAAATTATGCTTTTGTCTGACTACTATATGTAGGGTAGAAAGGAGGGGTTGTGTATAGTTAAGACGAGCAAAGTAGAAATATCTGTTCTGTTTATTAGTAATACATTGTTGGTTAATGTAAGAAGGTTTATATACTTTTTTACGTATGGAATAGTTAAGAATGGTCAGGGTGAGAGATAGATTTTAGTTAGCGACGAACATCAAAGTCTTTAGCGATGGAAGAATGGCTAGGTTTTAGTCTGACTGTGAGATAAGGACTTGAAAGGAAATAAATGTGTATTAGAACTGTAATAAATGTGGAAGAAAATCTTAAATATTTGAAATAATGTATTTGGTTTCAAATTTACATACTATGTACGAACGCAAATAAAGAAAAGACCTGTAGCTTTACACGTAATCAATTTTACTCTCGCTTATTAGTATAATGTATTTTACATACATGTTACGCAACGTGTACAATGTCTGTTGAAGGTGAAAAATGATTGCCTATACTGGACGAGATCTTCCATCTTGAATGATAACTCTTAACTACTGGAACCTTACCCTACGAAGAATGTTACATGCTACTGGCTGTACCGTAACCTTCTACAGATATGTCCTTCGGTAAGAGGCGAGATGTATTTTCAGAAAGTAAAACGTAGACGAAATTTATGGTGAGAAAAAAATTTTGGTATCTTGGTTTGCATTACGAGACAAAATACAGAGTCAAGACTCAAACAACAAAGGGTTGCTTTCCTTTATCTATAGAACGATATTTTTTGTGCTAGCAAAGAAATGTGGAATGTATATATGAATGCACTATAAAATAAAACATGCAATTCGGTAACAAACATGTTTGCAAGACTGGATATAAAATAAAAGGATAAAACTTATATTAATAACTGCAGTTAGTATACTGATATCAGTAGTCTGGGAGAGGTGATATTTCAATAGCGAGGAGGTAACATTACCTCCAGTGAAGATGGAAAATATTCATGTGTGTTCTTACCACAAGCATGTATTAATGGGAAAATATCAGTATGTGTGCGTGACGTCGGATGTAATTAAAGTATAAGCATAGTATGTACCAGTGAGAAAACTAGGATTTCTGAATTGGAATAAGCAACAACTAGCAACGGTATACGGGTTAGTAGTTGATAAGGTTTCTTCTCTGTAGCTATACGTCGTCATTTAAGGAAATTGTAACCGTTACGTGTTTAACTTAGTGAGAATCGATGTCAACACCTTCAAGACACCAGTGCTACATGACATTTGCGTATGGAAACTAGGAATAAGTAAATGTAATGTAAACCAGTGTCGTACAACATATTGATGTTAGAGCTGTAGACTGTATGCACGTATAGCATAAAAGTACATGTCATGATATTCTCCCTAGAAAGCAACAAGATTCGACGATGGAATGAACTTAGGAGAAAATTGAACCTACTACGAATGATGTGTTAATGGCGAAGCAATCATTACCTTATGTTTCATATATGAACAGCCCGGAATATTTGTCAATGATTTAAAGATACCCTTGTTGGTTCTGTGACATGATTTACAGTACATGTTGACATGGTAGGGTAGGTGGTATGAGACGAAAAACATGTATGAATAATGACAGTTTGGTTTATTTTATACTATGGGTGTTAGAAGTGCGGACGCGAGTTCAGGTGTATTAATACGTCTATCAGTCAATTGGGAATATGATGAGATTATTACGACGAATATGTTGAAAGTTGAGAAGCTAAAGCATCTTCGGTTGTACAGATATTTATAATAAAAATGTAATTGTACTGATGTGTTTGGCTTTCTTAGGTAGTGTGAAGACATATATTGAAATGAAATCAGCAAAGACTAACGTACATTACATCATAGTATGAAAGAAAATTCGGTTCAATAACCTTGAGAACAGTTGGAAAATCACTGAGTTAAGAAATAAAATGTATGGTTGGAGAGCTATTACACTAAACCGGTACCGCATTAAGACACATATTGTAAGAAAGCGAACAGGACGAAGCACGTAGCACTGTATGATATTCATTAAATTGTATGAGTAAGAGATGTTTGTGTCAGGTTATATGCGACGTAACTTGCCTATGACCACAACTCACTTCGGAAAAAAAAAAATAACAGTATGTGTTCGATATTTCCTGTAACTAGTGGGAATTGTAGCAGTGAAGCAGAATTTTCTCTACGTCAGTGAATAAGTTATGACATGATGCGAGCTCGTGTTGAACATCTTCGACTAGCACTGCAGTAACTTTACCTCTGTTGGCGATATCTTCACCGGTGATAACTACCTACATCACAATGACTATGTCGGCGCATGGGACTTCCTTGAAAAAAAACTGGCAATATATGAGACTGGGTCAACGAAGCACGGATGAAGCTTCTGTTACGAGGCCTTAGTTCGCATTGTGACGACACAGGGCCGTGAAATCACAACATGGCGGTCAAATCCTCACTCGGCAGAAATCCTCACTACGGCTCCTGCACCAGAAGGAACATAATCATACTACTGTTGTGAACTGTGTGCAACCCATAACTCGCAATATCAAAAAACTGCGGAGAAACTGAATATGATCTGGTAGCTTCCTTTAACAATCTTAATACTTTAAAATTCACATGAGGACCATCCACTGATATCTGTATGATTTTCATCAGAATAAGGTCTTCTAGCCTTTTTTCAAAGCTACGAGGAAATCTTCACCAGTGGTGTGATGCAAAAACACAGATGTCGAATACCTGGCACTAGCGTGAGTCACTTTTGAGTCCCAGAACCGAACAATGTCCATTTGTTGAGTTTTTGTGCTACCTTATTAGAGCTTTCATCAATGCTCAAGACAAAATACTCACAATATTTCAACTCAGCTTTCAATCTGCTATGAGAATAAGGGGCAAGACCATACACAATCATATATAAAATCTTGTATTTCTGAAGATGCGTGTTATTGGCAATATCGTCATCAGGAAACATTCTCCGGAGACCAAAAACTAGATGCAATAAACAAAAGCAGAGCCGACTGCCAGAGCGACCACTCCACATTTTCGGAAAGTCAACTATCTATACACCAGAAATGATGTCACAATGTAAACAGATTGACCAAAATCGCTGAACGCAAAATTGTGTTAAATTTTAATTGGAAACAGCTACAGTCACCACGTGTAGAGAAACAATTATGCTTAATGAACTTTTGTCAAGTAGTTTAGAGAAAGTAATCGCTGCCTTAACAAAAAAAAAAAAAAAAAAGGCATGATGAATTTAATTTGAAGGTGAATGTTGATTATTGCAGTACAGAACACAAGGATGGTTTGTAAGGTTATGTTGACGGTGTATGCTACTCCAAATGCAAATTACAATATAATGTATTACACAAGTATTGCATACGAACATGCACAACTTTCCGATCGCTCTGTAATATTAACACACTGGCATGCTTCATTTACCTCATACATTGGGTTGCTAGAAGAGGTTGAATATCAAATGCTTCTGCTTGTTTATTTACATCGGAAGAATGTTACGTGATCCACTACCCTTTTTGGGCGGTGGTTCCGATATTTACATCTGATCCACCAGACCAGTACAAAACCGGCTTTTTCGAAAGAGCTTTTATCCACCAGAAGCGACGTGATGATTTTTCGAAAACTCCCACTGCCAGCCAAAGGAACAGAAAAAACTCGGCAAGTCTATTCGCCTGACACAAGCAAACATGTTTACGGACTTAACCTAACCTACATGTGACAACTTGTGTGGTCCTGTCGTCAGCACTCAGCAAAAATACATGTTTAAATATTTATATAATTTTTCATGACTGGAATGCAGAAATTTCCGGACATCAGGCTAAATTCCCGCACAATTCCCACATTTTTCCCAGTGAGTAAAATCCCTGTACAATTCCGGTTCTTCCCGTTCAGAAGATTCCCTGTTCATCCTTACAGCCTAATGCCCCTGTAGCAACCAAAGTTGGGCCAACGCTGAAAATTGGTTGGAGTCGTTGGCATTACGTTGTGTTGGAAAACACACAAAAATCCAACATTGGGGCAACGTAGAACGCTGGCAAATATGTTCGAAAATTAATTTTATTGCAAGGAATTAGAAACATTTTGAAAATAGTTATATTAAAGTAGAAAATGTCTGAACATTTTGAAAGACGAAAATATTGTTATTTAAGTTTTGTGGATTTAATGTTGGAACACGTTGGTAAACATACTGTTAGGGTTTAGTGGGTTAGTATTGCAAAACCAACATTTTACACAAAGAGTTCAAAATCATGTTTTACAGTATAACATAACCAATCATTCAAGTTTATAACATAATAATGCTACTTAGTTTAAAAAAAGTTAACGTTACGTAATTTTTGCTGTGTTGGTTACACGTTGGAACAATGTTGGAAATCCAAATATTGGATAATAGATTGTTCCCAGTGTGTTGGTCCCACGCTGCATTACTCACAT
This sequence comes from Medauroidea extradentata, assembly GCA_003012365.1. NCBI lineage: Eukaryota > Metazoa > Arthropoda > Insecta > Phasmatodea > Phasmatidae > Medauroidea > Medauroidea extradentata. The sequence continues at coordinate 43,717 of PNEQ01109359.1, forward strand.
TTTGACAACCATAATCTTTTGTATGTAGGTTAACTAAGCATTGGTAACAAGTTGGTAATCATACTGTTGGGGTTAGATATGTAATTTTACATTCATCCAACATTGCTCAAACAACACCTATGTTTATAACGGTTAGGTGAAAGTAATTTTCAGTAAATTTGATCCTACGTTGTATAACTCACATTGTGCCAACCACGGAAAGTTCTTTGTTTGGAAGTTAGCATACGTCGGCTACAAGTTTGTAAACAGACTCCTCCAGTGACACAAATTGTGATTCTTTCTAAAGACAACTCCATTAGAATAGAAAATACAAGACAATATTAAAGACAGTGTTTTTTGTAAATTTTAATTTATTCGTTATTTGTTGTGTACCAGTTGGTAAACACACCGTTGGCAATAGGTATGCTCCTTTACGTTGGATTAACACTGCATTACCCACAGTAGGCAAACCACTGAAAAGATTTGGTATGTATGTTGGCTGAACATTGGCATAGTTAGAAAACATATCAATACTTTCTTTGATATTGTAAGTTTAACTATTAAATTAATATTTGTCTTTCAAATATCAGTAATCAGCATGTGGCAGCGTAGAGCAGTTGGTAAGACGACGGATTTCAAGTAACAAGTACTCCAACATAATCTCGGACAATGGTTTGAATCCACCTTGGTTCTGGTAGAAATATTTTTAATGACTTTAATAATTTGTGTAACCCACAAGGCCTCTGAAAATATAAAAATTATAAATCTTTAGAGCTTAATTTAACCCTTGTAGAGTCAATTTTGTGAGAATTTTTGTAGACAAATGTTGGCCCAACGTTGGTTGAATGGCATTACATATGTTACACACACAATTTCAACAATCCAGCGACATTGGGCCAATGTAGGAAATTAATAAGAATCCAACCAAAAATCACCATTGGGGCTACGTTGTTTCATGTGACATTTAAATGTTGAGCACATGTTGCGTGCCAACATTGGCCCAACATTTAAGCACATGTTGGGCCAACGGTGGCCCAACCAAAGGTTGCTACTGGAGTGCTTTAGTCAATTGTACATTTTGGTCATGTTTAGTCTGAATTAAATCTAATGTATTTCACCTTGCTATGGTAATCCTCCACTGTATGTGTTTGTCGGATTTGAAATTTATATGGGAATCAAGATTTGTATAACCCACGTAGATGGCATTTTACCCTCATAATATTGTAGAGTTTTATACATGCACCTTCCACGTTAAGTTCGTAAGATAACACGGTATTGTCAAACCGATAATATTGGTCTGTCAAATTGGCGCTTGACGTCGCAGGTTATGTATTTGGGACTGTTACACTATTTGATGTTAACACTTTGTACGCCTAAAAGTAAATGTATGTTGGTATATTACTTGTAACAAAATTTTTTGCAACCTCATGGTTTTAGATTTGCGAAATATTGCAGAGTGAAATTTGGGACATGGCATTTGTAACGTAACTTTCGTATAGATGCTTACATTTTAACAATTCTACCTATCTTTGACTCATTTGTCTGAATTTAATGTTGTAATTATTCAAAAATGAAAGCATTTGCAAGTTTTCTTTCAATGTTCAAATATGTTTGCTATAAATTATAAATTTATAGAGGTGAATCCATTGTTCATGAAAAACTTTAAAATTTAATTCTTTTTCTGGGCAATATGTTTGATGTTCGGTAGCTTTTCTCTTTCCTTTTTCTCAATAAATGGCTTTCATTACTGATTACTTCTCTTTTTCAAGTTTTTGTTCCCTTCCTTTATAACAAGGTTGGATGTATAGTTCTTTGAGGTATTAAAACTAACATAACAGTGTATCTAATAATTTGTTGATTATAAACACAAATATGTAACAAAAAATTTGTATTTAAAATTATTTTACTACCTGAAAAATAACAATAAGATTTGTACCTATGCAAAATTGTTTATTTCTGTACAAGTAGTGATGGTCTGCACTACTGTCATATTTCCAATTTACATTTAAAACACATGCTCATTGTAAACATGAAACATAAAACTAAAACAAACACATTAAAAATTAGTTAACAGAACATCATAAATACATGCGACAGATGTCTTTATCATGCAACAGTTTTAAGTCACACACATGAAAATAATAACACTTATGTTAAAAACATTATCAAATACTACTACACAAATTAACAAAAACACCATCATTAGTATTATTTGTTGTTTGAAAATTTGTAGTGATTAATACTTTAGTAACAAAGTTGTATTTGAATAGTAAAAAAAATCATAAAGATTTTTAGTAACAAATAACTATGCACTGGCACAAACTGCCACAGCAAAGAAATATGTGACCAGAGAAACACTATGGGCTGAAACACTCACTTTTGCCTGCTACAGTTTTCTGTTGGTATAACATATGCAACAACAAAAAAGAAGCCAATTCAAAGAACTATATTATAGGTGATTTGGAATAAAGTGAACACTCAAAAAAGCCCTGATTAATTTCTATTTCCTGCCAGTTTATATCTTTCAGCCGAATGTAAACACAAACAATGCAATGTGCCTTTATTTACATACGGTCGTGCAATGTTAACAACTACATTAAACTGCTCCGATAAATTTTAGCAACAATATCAACTCATTAAATGCACTGGGCTGAACATAAGACATAAAAAAGTAATCTTAGTTATAAATACCTGCGAGTTAATGTCTGGTTTCTGTCCATCGACTAATCTAAACAACACGCACTAGTGCAGTTACGAATCTCGTAAATAAGGGCATATTTTATTTAGATTTGTAACGGAAAACCGTCACTAAAATAGACATGACACACGCTATTCGATAATTCAAGTTTCCTTCAGTTCTACTGCCACGAACAACGACGACGCACTTCAGAAACAATAAATAACGTATTTTCTTAACATGTGAAATAAAAAGTATGTTGTTTCTAGGCTGGCAAAGTAAAAAGGGAGTTTTGAACTGTCTGAAGCGCGGAGCCAGCTGTAACGACCACGGCAACTCGAGGTTGGTGATAGCGTCACATTATTCTCGTGCCAATTGAGTCTAATTATACTGTAAGTATGAATGTCAATAAGATCATAAGTAAATATTTTGAAGTATATTAAATACAAAGAGGTCGATTTCATTATATGTTCTTTCATATTAAGGTTGTATTCAAATAGTAAAATACACAGAACTACATACAATAAATCGCTAAGAACCATACAAGCAATAAAGTATCTCTTGTTAGTGGTGGCGTATATGCAGTAATGGCTAGTGATTTTTTTCAAAGGTTAAATCTCTAGTGCTCACTTTATTCAGAATGACCTATAACCTAATTTTTAAGAGGGAAATTTACAATGCAAAAAAGTACTGTCAATATGGACATTTTCTTGTCATTTTCTTAATTAGTCCTCAATAAGTTTACAGTTCTGTATTAGTCTTATCAAGTTTATAGTGTAACTATCTGGTAACTATTTGGTAGCTATTCAGAGGTAGTAGTACACAATGGCTGGCCATAAACAGCAGGTACCTAAGCTTTGTAAAACTACAGATATGGAGTACTAAAATTATATGTTATACCTACCCTCCTAGGGCACCCAGACACAGCTTTACTTTAACTTTGTACTGCACAATTATTCCTAGGTTCTCCCGCTGAGAAGGGTCTGCAACTCTAAATAAAAAGAGAGAAAACTTTGTAAATTATTATTTAACGTAAACACTTATTTACACTTAAATCATTTGGAACTTGTATGGTAGGCTACAGTGGAGCATCCTGTATCCAAAATGGTCAGGACCTGAATCATTTTGGATAACAACAATTTTTTAATACAAGAGATTATCTAGCAGCATTATTTACGGTGTGCAACAAAGTCCGCTTTGACAGGTTAATGTTTTCTGTTAGAATGTACAAAAAAATTACAATAATACATTAAACAATTAACTTTAATGCAAAAAGGTCACAAATGTTAAACTAATTCACAGTAGAACTTTGCCGTTTTGTGTCGAAGGGGTTGGGGTGGATAGGGTGTCGACAGGATATAATTGCAGTCGGTGGTATTAGTGACCTTGTCAAGGATGAGATAAACACAAAGGCATCTGACATGCAAAGACATTTGGTTTTCGTTACTGTCACATGTTTTGTTTCTTAACAGTGAATGAAAAAAATAATTCTGAAGACACACAAACTTAAGTTGAAGGTGGTAAAATATTCAGCACTGAAACCACACATTCACATTATTTTTGAAGCGGCAGTATGAAATTGTACTCGTGTCCATACAGTCCTTTTGATAAAGTTACAACCTTGGAATGACCGCCACTATTTTAGGAAGCATTAAGATTGCACCCATAGCCACTGGTTTAGTAATGACGCGTGTTACAAATAAGCATTACGTACGGAACACACAGTGAATGACTGCGAGAAGTCTGTGATGGATTTATCACAGAATGATTATATATTAAATTTATGTACTTATGTATTTGCGTTATTTAGTTTTTTATCTTGTACTGTTTATAAAATAACAGATGAGTGTGCCGATCTACGTAATGGAAGAAAAAAGTGAATATTTGAAGTATTTGGATTATAAAGTGAGCATGTACAAAAATGTTGAATATGTAGCAAAATTTTAAACTGTAAATGATTTTTGTGAAGATTTTTAAGAAGGAAAAAGTATTTATTAAATTTATTGTACACACTATTGAAATGTCATCTTGTATGCCAGCCCAAAAGCCCAGCGAAAAGTCATCATGTTTAGCCGACCGAGTTTATTCCTTTTAGCCATTAATTTTCTGTATGTTTTTTGCTTTTTCAGTTTAAAACCTTTTGGCAATAATTTCATTAGTAATTAGACATTCCAATGAAATTTCTCTGGTCTTGAATATATATATATAAAAAAAAAATATATATATTTTTTTTTTCAAATTGCTATTATGTTGATTGGAAAATTCAGGATGAACAGTTTTACCACCATAAAAATTTCTTTAACCGTGCTTTGGAGTAGGGAAATGATATTTTTATTTTCACAAAGAAATTTGTCCAAATTTTTAATTTATTTTAAAGGATTGTTCCCTACCCTGCACAAGTCATGGAAATAAAAATATTGAATTATTATGTCTTTGCCTGTTCAATCAACACTGATCCCGAAATGCTAACACGTTCATTTCGCTGTACACAAAACCACAGAATGACAGCAAAGCCATGAATTAGAGCCACAACAAAATCAGCACTTTTCTATGAGAATGATGCCTACAATGCTCTTCAAACATATTTTAATTTGTGCTTAAAAAAGTTTTTTTACTAAACTACTGCACATGTGACGATTGTGAAAATGTACAAAAAGGGGGGGAAAAAAAAAACCATTTCTGACATGGGCAAAATGACAATGTTAAAAGCCAATATGCTAATTAAAAACACTGTTATGAAACCCTCAACATAACTAAAATCGGCCTTTTCAGGCTGCCGTTTTCAGACAAGCACCAATAAAAAATATATGGTCACCACTTAAAGTGTCCCATAGTAAAAATGGATCTGCGTGAATCTTGCACATTAGATTAGTATTAGGCTTGTGGCGATGCAGCATTTGATGTGCTCATCAAGGTCACCCTAATAACTCTGTCGTTTTTCAGCATCAAGTATGCAGGTTTAGTAGCGCCATTTAAATGCATTGTTTTTCCATGTTCAACTGGTGCTGTGCCCTCAGTTTGTACTGGGGCCCTTTTTTAAACTGTTTGAACCCTATCGTTTGGTTCTGACGTGTTATTGAATGGGACTCTGTGTTTGGAAGCGTGCGAGGATGCTTTGCCGCTCGTCGGAGCCTTTCGGCTATGCTCGGCTATCTTCGGCTCTCTTCGGCTCCCTCCTTTCCCCACCCCTTTCCCATTGCCTAGGCCGGTCGCCTAGCTCTCGAGTTCAGTTGGGTCCTGGTCGCCCTTCTGTGCACTGCTTTCCGTTTACGCTCATCGGGGCCTCGTCGTCTGCTCTTCGTTAATGTTGGTGAGTTAGTTTTCCTTGATCGGGTTCGTTGGAGTTTGTGCTTGGGCCTTTTGCCCTGTGTTTTCTCTGTCATTAGTGAAGAAATATATCGGGAGCCGACGGGGCGCCGAATGGTTGCTTTCCCTATTTAACTTGTTTGGGCTTTAGCTTTTTGATTGCCCCTTTAGTCTGTGATTTTCCAATAATCTTAATGGCCCTTCTGGCATAACTTATCTGGAATATGTGTAACTTGGTATAAGAAAACAAAATGTACAAGAAGCCTGAATTAAATAAAACCCTGTTCTGTAACTTGAATTTCTGCTTGTATTTATTAAATTCTAGAACTTTGCTTCACTCTGTATTCGAACCCATTGTTATATGTACCATGATGGTACAATGTTCCATATTGTTCTTTGCATTGCAGTCTGAATACAATTTTTGTAGCTGATTTTTCTGCTTGTGTCATTAATTATTCCAACATATTAAGATAAACTGCTAAAATCTAGTTTTTAGGTATCATAACCTCTTTTATGGGTAGAGCTTTTTCCTTTATTTGCTGCCAATTGACTCGTTGACACCACCAAGTTTGGAAGACATCTGTAGATAGTCTCACACTGCACTTTTAGCATATTTTAAAGGAAAACTAACACTCTGCTACCCCACAACCCTCGTCAACCATTAGTGTCAAATGTTTTCTGTGTATGTGTCATCTAGACAGCAGGAACGGCGCCGGTGCTGACAACTGTAATTTAATATTTTCCCGGGCTCCGCGTATTTTTCCGCGCCTCAAGATTGCATATGGAAAAAATTTTTTTGATAACAGAATTGAGGACACAGGATGCTCGAATCTATAATGAAAACTTAAGCAGTTACACTACTATATAATAAAACACACTAGTACAAATCTTTAAGTAAAATTCAATTATGGATTATAATAACATCTAAACAGATGAGAATAATACAACAGTATGGACTTTTCAGTAAAAGAAAGCTACATAAATTACTGATGTTAAACCTCTATGACAGGGATCGGCCACGTGTCGATTGCTATCGACAGGTAGATCACGACAATATATTTAGTAGATCGTGAGCGTTTTTGAAAATCTATGAATTTTTCTACTCATTACAAAACTCCGCGAGGCTCAAAAGAAATAGCATACTAGAATAAGCCAAACTTCAGTTAGTTAACAGTTGAAAAACACATTGTTCATGAAAGATACAAATCATCCATAAAACATAATGAGTATAAAGCAGTTTCTGTCAATATAGTAAAACTTTTGAGTTATTTTACGTAACAATCTTTGTAACGTTCCTCCAAACAATAAACAAACACAGATCTCAGTTCAGAAGCGCAGCCATCTTGATCATCAGCAATGTTAACCAACGTCACAGACGTGCGGCTACATTAAATTGTTTGCTACGCGCGCTAACATTAAGAAATTATGCTAGTAAAAAATAAATTTAATGCGAAGTTTACGAATTGTATCTAGGAAGTAATAAAATTACTTGTATAACAAGACATGTTTTTTATATGCAACGTGCTTAGAAAATTTTTGCGAGTGATAATATATTGGCCAACCTGCAATGATTAAAACGAAGAACGGAAAAACAACATGTATTATTCTTGAGATGTTTTTGTTTGTAAAATTTTATTTAGTGTTGCCAAAATGTGTGTAATTCTGGCAGGTGTGTGTAATTTTTGTGTAGTGATGCCTTTGTGTAATTTTTGTGTAGTTTAGAAATCTCCCCAGTAGAAGAATCTATCTGTTAGTCTGTTTATCTCGTTCATCTCCAAATCCAAAGATATTATTATTTAGTTATTTCTCTCGTATCTATATATTATGCTGTATTTGTGTATATTCAAAGTGACATCATTATTAGATGTTCAGGATTGCCATTTTGATTCTGGAATTTTCATTTAAACTTAACAACATAGAGTGATTTAAAAATAATTCTCGTCTCAGGAAGGCATTTTTATTTGACGACTAATATTGTATATTTGTGGTGGTAAAGGTGTGTGTATTATCGTGCAATTTTGCTTCAGCGTGTGTGCAATTCTAATTGTCAGTTCTGGCAACACTTTGTTTGATATAACCTCAAACTTAAGCTTTCAGCTGTCCACACCGGCGCATATATATTGTTATCTGATGTTTATATGACATTTGTTGGCCTTTCAACAACGTCTGTTATTATGTTTTAAGTCCTTTTTCGTAATTATATAAAGATATTGTGATAAAATAATCACTTGTGATGAGTGCTCCAAAGAAACAGAAGACTCACAATTTTCATGTGGAATGGGAGCATGACTTTTTCGTCACTGAAACAAATGGAAAATGCATTTGTTTATTGTGAAAAGTAAATATTGCCTTTGTAAAAAAGAGCAATGTTCAAAGACATTTTGAGACAGTACATGAGAACGTAAATAAAGAGTTTCTCCCAAACTCAGAACTGAGGAAAAAAAAAAGTTGTCTTTAGAACAACACATGTTTACAAATGTGACAGATAAGAACACAGCAGCTACAAGTGCTTCTTATCGCATTTCCAATGTGTTAGTAAAACATAATAAGCCATTTGAAGATGGGGAATTTGTTAAAAAAGCATTTCTTGAAGCAGGCGATGATGATCTGTTTGAAAATTTCAAAAACAAAACTGAAATAATGGCTGCTATTCAGTCCCTACAACTTTCAGCAAGAACTGTCACAAGAAGAGTTCAAAATATGTCAAATGATGTCATAGCTCAAGTAAATAAAGATTTGGATGTGTACTGTTATTTCTCTCTCCAACTGGATGAGTCGAATGGTGCAACTGTGTTGCTCAGTTGCCAATTTTTGCAAGACTTGTGTTCACTGACTTCTCAGTCAAAGAAGAATTTTTGAAACTGATTCATTTGAAAAACCATACTAGAGGAGAAGATATATTTTTCTTTGCAGTGAAACAGTTTCTTATTTCTGACAAAATTCCAATTCACAAGCTTGTGAGCATTACCACTGATGGAGCACCTGCTCTTGTTGGTTCAAATAATGGCTTCTTAGCTCAGTGCCGTAGAGATGAAAAGTTTCCGAAATTTTTGTCATATCACTGCATCATACATCAGCAATCTCTGTGCGGAAAGTTTTTGAACGTGAATGAAACCATGAGAGTGGTAGTGTAGGTAATCAACAAAATACGAGCCCATCCTCTCCAAAGACGACTCTTCAAGGATTTGCTGGATGAATTACAGTTGCAGTATGGAGAGCTACTTCTGCATTGTGAAGTGCATTGGCTGAGTAAAGGCAAGGTTCGTTCGTTCAATTGTTACATGCAATTACAGCATTTTTGAAGGACCAGGATAACTCCTTGGTAAATCATCTTGAAGGTTCAAAGTGGCTTCATAATTTAGCTTTCTTAGTTGATCTTACAGTAAAACTAAATGATTTGAACATTAAACTTCAAGGGAAAGATAAGGAAATGGTTGAAATGATATCTGAAGTAGACTCTTTCATTGAAAAACTTAGTTTTTTGGAGGAAAATTTAAGAGGAGGAGATCTAAGGCACATTCCTACACTGAAAGCACAAGTAGAAAAACTGGAAATCCCGTATGAAAAAGAAGAACATATAAAACTAATGTCTCTTTTGAAAAATGGTTTTGATTGCAGATTTTAAGATTTCAAGAAAATTTCTGTGATATATCAGTTTGTGTCTTTTCCATGGGCCAACCTGAATATTGAGGATTTGACCTCGACCATGGAGACGACGTTTAACACAAATAGAACAGTTGCAGAACCGAATACATGTTGGCCAGTCATTTCTCAAGAGAAATATCCAGTGCTGACTGATATTGCACTTGCACTTAGAATTAGAGCCTTGTTTGCTTCAACGTACCTATGTGAGTCTTCATTTTCAAACATGAACTTCATAAAAAATAAATACCGAACAAGGCTAACTGATGAACATTTGGAATCATGCATTCAACTCTGTGTAACCAGCTACTCTCCAAACATCAAGGCCATTATCAAAGAAAGTTCCTGCCAAGTTTCGCACTAAGAGGAGAGACTTATCAATGTTACTGAAATTTTCAGTGTTTCATCTTAAACCAACAGACCGATTTTCAATCAGTTATTTTTTTTAATAAAAATATTTATGTAACTATAAAAAAATAAGTAGGCTATTTACACTTGTTAGAAATAAAACAAAAACAGAACGTATCTTGTATGCACGTGAGATATACATTACAAGGGAACAATAGATCATTTCAATTAGCAAGAACTTACAAGTAGATCACCAGTGTTTCCAGGTTGCCTACCCCTGCTCTATGATAATGGAGCAAAAAATTGTTTCCTATGAAACTTAAGAAAAAAATATGTAAAGAAGGCAGGAAGAAAAGACGGAATGTCATAAAAAGTAAAATGTTCAGGAGAGCAATGTAAGTTACTTAGTTGTAAACACAGTTACAAATAACAAATACAAATTATGTTTTCTTAATTTTAATATGTTGTGTATGCATTATTGTGATGATATAATTTTAAGTGCATTACAATTATTAAATAAATAATAAAATGCTAAACCATTAGTAGCAATGTTTAGGTTAGGAAGATTCTCCTGAAAGATAATCAAAATACTTTCTATAGTCTTGGATTGTGTAGATCTTACTCTGGATGCTGTTTTCCTGGAGTTGAATACTTATACTTTTCTCTTATGCTATTCATTATCAAATTTAGCTGATTTTTTTCTCTGTCCATATTTGTTCGTTCTTCTGAAGTAGCTGAAGTTTTACAAATTCTTTCTTCAATGTTTGAAACTTTGCTAGACATTCATCACATGCACTGCATGTATCAGATTGTGGGTAACCAAATGAAATATTTAATTTGGTCTTGAAGATGGATCTGTAACCTTAGGGTTGCCTCCCTCCATATACAAGTGATAGATTTTCTTGACATTTATATCTTCAGGTAAATATAATTTTGAAGTCTTCTTAAGCCTGTAGTGATTTTTTCTCCCTTTTGAATGATGCTATGTGTTTAGTAACTGCAAGTTTTGTTCATTTTGGAAGCACTTTATAAGATTTCCCATGCTTCCCATGCTTATTGTTGGGAGATTTACCAGTTTCATTAAGAGTTTTCTGAAGCGTAGCAATTTGTTTCTTTGATATGCCATGCAATGCTGTAAAACATTGTAACACACAGACACTTCCGTGGAACCCTTATCTCTAGTCACTCTAACCTTACAAGAATATTAATTGTCATGAAACATGGCATCTTCTTCTTTTGACTTATGCGACCTCCTCTGTGTGATAGGCTTAACTGATATTAGTCCACACTAATAGGACTCTTTTTCGTCTTTTAGAGGTAAGCTGAGTAAATTTTTAATGATACACGAATGCTCATTTTCACTGATGTTTTTAAAAAAAATTTAAGTAGTTTTCACTTACAATCTTGTCCGGTTTCGCGTGCAGCTAACTTTGATTTCTTCATCACGTTTGCACCCTGACTTTGCTGTACTTTCGTTTTTATTACAGTCACCTGGTTCCATAATTTTCTGTTCAACGGAATAATGTTATGTAATAACTTATTCACAAACAACATACAGAGTACCGTAGAAGAATACTGCAATCAACCTAGTACTCAGTAATACTTCACTTCACTATTATATACGTGGCCTTAGAAAAACAGACTGTACAGTGATAGGTTTTAAGTTTTCAAAAATCCTCACGAATATGAATTACAAGACCACAGAAAATCTAAACAATCTACATTATCCAATTGCGATAGCGCAATTATACTTGAGAAGGATAAGCAAACGCTAGAACCATCCAGAACAATCACAAACACACAATGTGTGCCAAATTCCCAACACAGGATCCAAAAATCGAAGAATCGAACCACCCACAATGGTGGCTACTGAAGAACTTAGTACTCAGTAACATAATACCCAAAAAACTTCGGAGAACAGTTCCATAGCACCGGAGGAGAAAACTTGTTGTGAAGTGACTGAAGCCATCTATATCGCCATATTGTGAGGTACAAAACCATTTGAGAGTCTTAATTTAAGGTACTAGATAAAATGCATTCAGAAAATAAAATGAGTTGAAATACAAACGATTTCATTATTGAAAGTGGGTATAATACATTTACCGTTATGTTTTAAAGTATAAAGCTAAATTTGATTGTATTTCGATGCCTTGTATATTTTGATATAACGTTGGCAATTAAATCTGGCAGGTACATCCACCCTCATTTGCTATGTTTAAGCAAGGTTATTAGACATTACTCCTTCTCTTGCTGTACAATGACATTCCACCTTTTGTTCATGCACAGTAAATGTTCAGACATGATTTTAACCATGACCACTGACTTTTTCATTCTGTTTGAACAGTTTCAGCATTATCTTCACAGTGTTAACTGCCCGTCTGGGCCTCTAACTCATTTTCAACAAAAAAGTGACATTCCCCTTTTTTTCCTGTTGTCTTCATATGACTTTCTTCATTACTTTATTAATTTCAAATTAAGAGGAAGGCAAAAATCATAGGTCAACTTCGTTTATTTTACTACAGATACGGCAGGATATGGTAACAGATAAAACTTTATGGGCCATAATTAAGTAGGGTCATCAGCTGCCGTGATTATATAATTGTGACTTACATTTATCTGTAACTATATGGCAGTATTTTGCAAAACTTCTTATATGGGAATTGCTGGAGTAGGAGAAATACAGTTAACGCCCAATTAATCATGTTAATTTATGTCGGGCAACACACTGGTAATCATGAAACACAGATAATCAGCCCATTTGCCAATAAAAAAATATGTATTTATAACTCACTCAAAACACAATAACAAAGTTGGTTTTGCTTACCAAATACTGTATTTTCTCATCTATAGTGCACCCTATTTTTAAAATAATCAAAATTTTACCTGAGGTGCACAATCATCAAGAGAAAAAGACGATAAAATCTCGTTAATCCATTCTTGCGCCATACAGTTAGTTAATTCTTGCACACCAAAGTTGACATTCATATGTTCCATAAAAAGGTTCAAAATAAGTTTTATACAGCGTTCAACACACAGAATGCCGCACGGATAATCATAAAACTGGTTAATCAGGGCACGGATAATCAAGAATTTACTATAAGAATTTATTAAGTAAACAGAAAATTTCTGAGTGTGGTAAATATTTAAGCTGAAGACAAGTTAGAGAAAACAGCCTTCAATGTTGCACACAAAATTAATTTACTTTTATTGTATCCAATGCAAAGTAGATTTTTTAATGGTTCTACTATTTCTGTGAACAAGTCTTGCTTTTCAGTTATAACCTTAAATTATTAGCTAGTCGGGATAGAATAAATTAACAGCAAAGATTTATCACAGTGTTTCTATTCAAAGTAAGAAATAGGACTGTAATTAATAAAATTAATATCTCAAATAAGGATATACAGTAATTTTTATCCACATATTGCTTATAGAAGTGAACATTAGGAATAAAAATGTGAGGGAAAGGGGGGATGTTAAAATTAAATCAATATAATATTAATAACAATAATAATAATAAAAATAATACCTTTGCAGTTTTTGCATTTATAAAAAAATTAATACCAAAAGTGGTTAGAATGACGTAATACTGACAAGGCATAGGATGATCAATCACTAAAAAACTTTTCTACAGCTTCATCCAAGCCATCAAATTCATCTGTATATGCCAAAGCCTCAGAACTCAAACCTTACTTATAAACACTAGACTGCACAAATTTACATACTGTGCTGGGATAGAATACTTCCTTGGCTACTGTCGTGATTCGACGCTTTATGTACGTTTTACTACAAGGTCCGTGCAACTTGTGAGCACTCCGGAATGCAGTGTGCACTACCCGAGTATCTAGAGAGCGGCCCTGTATGAGCCATTATAACGTCAGACTCTGTGCCTCGTTTGAAGTGCGTGCCCGCCTCTGTCGTCCTTCGGCCCAGTTCGGACATCTTTGAAACTGTTGGTCCCCTCCCTCCTCTCGTGCCTGCTAACCCCCTTCTTTTCCCCTATCTGCAACGGGTCCGCTGTCGTTGGGTTTTGGGCAGTCCTGGTCCCATAGCCACCTTGGAAAGGTTACCTCTTCCTCTCTGTCACTTTGACTCTCGGCCGGCTCGCATGTTCTTCTAGCAAGTTTACGTTAATTCCCTTTTGTTGGGTATCTTGCCTTGAGGGTTCGCCTTTACTTTGATTTGCGTTACTTTGCTTTTGCTTTCTTTCCGTTAATTGTCATTTGCCTAATACATAATTTAACTTGGTCTGGTTTTTTAATTGTGCATGCTAGCATGTCTGGAAACTTAGTTGAATAATACACACACTGCATCTGCAAGAGATGATATTGTCATTTCTCTCATAGTTTGGCATTCACCTTGTGTTGTTTAAGTGTATTAATGTAGGTCTGGTGTTGTTTGAGTACCCCTACTTGGGTCAGACCCGTTTGACGGGGTTTGTTCAGTTCATCCCGTCTGTATGGTGTCTAGGTCAGCACAATTCTTGCATGACTCTGCTAGGGTTCGATTCCTTAGTTGTGGTTGGGTTTAACCTGTTTTGCTGAATTATTGTTTTGTGGTTGTGCCATGCCGTGGAGCTAGCAGATTTCGCAGTGTAGTGTGCGTTAGTTGTTCATTTCAGGCTGCGTGCTTGTATTGTTCGTCTTGTCTTTGGTGATGATGACCTGTACGGGTGCTAACGATTTTGTATTTTGTTTAGGATATCTCGAACTACACCAATATTTACGCGAATCTGGTGTAGATTTTGTGGATAGTAAGGAGATAACGGCATTGCACATACAAGCCACTGCCTATGTTAATTCACTTCAGACAGTTGGCAATTTGCATTTTGGATACTGAGGTCCGTTGGTGAGGGTCCGACGACAGCTTCGCAAATGTTGTTAATGGGGCAGTTGAAGGTGATTAACAATTTGCGAGTCATGCAACCTGATGATATGTTGCATTTTCTGGTAGTGGTTGATCGCGTGCTTCAGCAATGCGTCAACAATGTAGCAACTGCGTAGGATTTGGACATATGTCTATAGCCTGTCCTTTCCCTTGAGTACGGCGTGACGCCCGTGTTTGTTTAACTTGTAAGAAACCTCAGCATTTTACATGCTACACGTCTGGGAAACTAAGGGTTACCCTCCCTAAGCGTGGCCAGAAGGGCCAACACTGTGATTTCTATGTAGTAAGCGCAGACTGTTTTGTTGGCTTATTGTGTCATGGCAAGGAGCACACTGTGTTACTGGACATTAGCGCATCACATTACTTTGTGCGTGGTAGTTTGTCTTATCTGCTTTGCGACAATCCCTTTCTATGCTCCTGGATTACTGAAGTGTCGTCGATGCTGTGTGTGGCCAATGGCGGCATTGTGCGTAGTTCTCGATCTATGCTGTTGGACATGAAAATTTTTGTGGTTGTTTCTATTTAAGATTTTAGAAGATTTGGTAGCTGATGTGGTTTTAGGTTTCAACTTTTTGAGCCAAGTTCATGCTGAGGTGGACGTGCATGCCCATCGGCTAATATCCTAGTTTTTTCCCGAATATGTGTGTCCCTTAATAACTAGTGTCAGTCGTGCGTCCGCTCCTAAGGGTCGGGTAGCTACTGTGGCTTCTTCTGATGTTTTGGCGGTGCAGTCATTGCTAGATGAGTTCAGCGATGTGATTACGCAGCACATTGGTTGTGATATTCTGCTTTACTGGTTCGCTGTTACCGATAATGTAACAGCCTGTGTGCCGTTTTATTCTTATAATCCCCAAAACTGGATATTTTGCGTGGTATCGTTGACATGAGTAAGACATCGCAGTCAATCCTTCTGAAGTTACGTGGGCCACCTCTTCGGTTAAGTTTCTGGGATACATTGTGTCCAATAGGCAGTTGATGATTGATCCTAGCAGAATTCGGCCCGTTGTGATTTTCCAGCGCCCTAAGAATGTTAAGGGCGTCTCTAGGTTAATTGGTATGTTGGACCCCAGTTTGTCCCTCGTTTTGCCATACTAGAGGTCTCTTAATCACTTGAAGTGCTAGGAACCTTTTGTTTGGGGTGATGAGTACGAGCCAAGCTTTAAAGCTCTTAAAGCAGGTTTGGCCACCTGTTCCGGCTTTACATTTGGCCGATTTTGATCTGCGCTTTGTGCTAAATGTTGATGTATCCAGTGTTGCCTTAGGTGTTGCTCTCTGTCAATGGCGAGACGGCAAGGTGTCACCGGTAGCCTTTGCCAGTCGGACCTTGTCAGATTCCAAACAGAAACTTAGCACCTTTGAGAAGGAGGCACTGGCGTGTATGTGGGGGATGGCCAAAATCGAGACGTTCCTTAGTTCGGCAGAGTTTTACCTCTGTACAGACAATCAGGCTTTGTCGTGGTTATTGGATCACACTTAACAATTTTGGGAAACTTGGGCAATAGGCGTTTAAGCTCATGAAGTTTTGCTATGTGGTTACCCATAGCCCTGGTGCAAGCAACGTGGTGGTGGACGTGTTGTCACGAATGTATTGCACTGAGGATTATGATTGTGTCCAGGAGGAACTGTCGGCACAGTGTGCTACCTTCACGACTTATAATTCGTTGTACGTTCCTCTGTTACAGGCCCAGAAAGAGGACCAGGAATGTAGGGATCTTGTGGGCTGTATTGAACGTGGAGATGATGTTCCCTACCAAGTGATCGATGGGTTGCTGTACCTATAATTTAGGTCACCGTTGGTCTTATCATCTGTTGGTGCCCCGTTCTTGCCGTCTCGAGTTGCTTACCTACTTCCATGCTTCTCTGTTCGGTGGGTACTTGGGCCGCGAAGGTGCATTAAGGAAACTTGGTGGTCGTTTCTGTTGACCACAGGTTAAGGAATTAGTGTGGCAATGTGATATTTGCCTTAGGGCAAAATCCACACGTAATTCTAATGTTGGCTTGTATTCCGTGGATCAGGTCTCGTTCTGTTGAGAAACCCTGCACTGTGATGTGTTTGGGCCCGTAGTTCGTTCTACGAAGGAAAATGTGTATGTTTTGATTGTCCTGGACGTTTATAGTAAAAATGTTATTCTAATTGCAATTCACAATATTAAATGTTCTATTATAGAGCCATAATTGACGGAACTGCTATTGTCAAGTGTTTGGTCCTCCTGTAAATTTGGTTACTGATAATGCCTTGTACTTTTGTTCGGTTCCTTTCAAGGGAATGTGTTTCAGATGGTCCATCAACCATTACACTTCTAGCCCATACTATCCCTGTGGCAACCATGTTGAAAGGTTCAATCATACTTTGAAGGTGATGTTGGCTGCACTATACCATGCGCAGCTACGAGAATGGGACCAAAATATGGGTCTTATGAATATGGTCTTCAATTGTACAGTCCACTATGCCACCAAGCATTCCCTTGCCCGTGTTCTGCTCGGCCAGGACCTGATTCACCCTGTGCTCAATGTCTGGGGCATCCCGTCTCTGTCTGCGCCTTTGTTGGACACTCAGCGCGAGCTTCAAAGTGTCGAGGTGATGGGGAACCTTGCCAATGCCCGTGACCATCTGCTGGCGTGAGTCAATGCTCGCTGAATTACTGTTGATTATGCCGTGGGACATTCAGTTTATAAGTCCTTCCAGCTTCCATCCCGAGTGGATTGCCGCAGCAGTTCTATTTCTTCCCTATGATGGGCTGTCTCACATAATGTGCCTCCTTGGCCACAACACTGTTTTGTTGGCCAACCCTGTTTCTGGTCGAATTGTCAGGAAGGCCCATGTCTCTCATTTAAAACATGCTCCTGACCATCTGAACGAAGATGATTGATGTTGTTACAGGCTGATAAGAGCACGTCAATCTCCATTGTGTCGTCAGGCCCTTGGATTACTGACAGTGTTCTTCCGGTTCAGTGTTTAGTGTGTTGCGCTCTGATGCACATTTATTTGTGTAGTCTGTAAGTGTGTTGGGATTTTGTTTGAAGATGTATGATTTGTGTGAATTTTGCATTGTATTGTGTTATGGTTATACATGCTTGTAGACCCTATGTGTTTTCTATTATGTGTTTGATGTTCTACTTTGTGGCCACACTTTTTTTTTGGCATGCCTGATGTGGTTAATATTCGAGAGCTCTCGAGTTATGTTTAGTTAATAGTGATAGTGTTTATTACATATTCGTGAGTTTTAATTAGCCTACAGGTTTTTGTCATATGGTGCTAATATATTGATAGGGGTTTTTATACATACAGTAGAAGTTCTGTATACTGTGCTTCGGTGAACCCTGCATTCTGCTATATAGCGGGGAAATTCATGTCCCCCAAGCTAATATACCAGACACTTCACAATCCTACTAAGTACTTCAAAGTGACGTTTGTTTTGCCAGTCAAAAGATCAAACGAGAGAGGCGGAGATAGACAAAATGCAGCAGACAGGAAGCGGTATTGCACATGATCAAATATCGACAGGCAAATGCAAAATATTCACGCCCATGTAATCATAATTGTTCTTGTTCCACTGTTGTTTTATGTAGCTGACATAGATAAAGTATGCATTACACGCAAGAAATAGTGTTATCAGATGCCATTCTATGAACACTTGTGGAGACACACTTTGTCTGCCCAGCGCACGTCCTAGGCAGTGTACGGTGGGTGGGTGGAGAGATATTATTCGACCACGTCAAGTGTGCAAGTAGGAAATATGCTAACTAAAGTGGCGGTCTCCTCTCCTCCGACCCTCTCCCTTCAAAACGAAGGGAGGAGGAGAAGGAAGCGCACTGTGGCGAGGGCTAGTAGAACAAACGACCAAAGATACTGCAATAGTAGTTCACGTGTACGTACGTTCACAAGTGATTTAGGAAAGGTATAGGCAAAATAAAACAACTGTGGGAGGTTTGTTAGTTGTTTAATAATGGCATCAACTAGTAGGTCAAGTAATAAAAAGTTACACAGCCAGTGAAGGGAAATAATTAGGAACGTCATTAGTTTTTAAGATAAAGAGAAAGCTACCTGACAACTCACTCATCCTATAAGTTAGGCTAATAAAAGTGCGGCAGCTGCAACAGGAAAATCTGAACGAACTATTTACAAAATCAGAAAAGAAGGAAACCAAGCAGATGTCAGTGGCCAAAAACTAACCACACCGGGTAAAAAAAGGCCAAACATTTATAAAAAAAATATTATTTCAATCGTGGTGTTATTCAGCGCATTGTCCAACAGTTTTACACAGTTAAAAGAAAAGTACCGACACTGCTAACAGCTTTGAAACAAGAAATTAATTTTCCTGGAAAAAAAAAAAAGTTTTTTTGAGACGAATCCTTAAAAAAATGGGATTTCAATTCAAGAAATGCAATAATAAAATAAAGGTTTTGATGGAAAGAAACTACATTGTTGCCTGGATGGGGAGGTATCTGCGGCGAAACAGAAAAAATTAGAATTCTCAGGAACACAAAAAAACAGTAGTTTACGTTGATGAAACCTTGATCCACCCAACATGTACAGTCAGCAAGTGTTGGCAAGATAATTACATAGCCTAAGTTTAAATTTGAAACCCGCCATACTTTTTGCAACTTTATTAGATTTGACATTGTTTCTTTCTATGTAACAGCCTCTTTGATGTCACACATTATAAGTATTAAAGGTACCGTAAGTGAGCTTATGTCTCATTGATACTGAGGATATTAGAGATGGTTTCATAGGAGCAAGGAAAGGATGTGGCCATTGTCTTTGTTTAGGAACCATCCCAGCATTTGCCTGGAGCGATCTCAGGAAACCATGGAAAAACGCGATTAGGATGGCCGAAGCCGAGTATCAAACCCGGGTCCTCCCGAATGTGACTCCAATGCATTGTCGTTGCTCCTCCTCGCTCGGTTGTACTGTACACGCACCATTCATCCTCCATCAGCTGTCAAGACTGCAGCATTACAGAGCCGCCCCTCGAGACCTTAGCTGTTGGCATTGTTGCACACAATCGTGACCACCCCTGTACTCTGGCCAGTTTTACAACTCCCTACCTCGCAGGGTCATCCCTTTCCCACCCCTGCCCGAAGTGCGCTGCTGGCACTGTGCCCTTCCCCTCTTCCGCTGCGCACTGGCGTTGTCGAGTAATAGTGCGGTGGATCAGGCCCGTGCTGTGTTGTAATGTTAGCAGTAGCCGACCACCTGGCTCGTGCGCTCTGTTGCCAAGTCACTGCGACCGTTCGCAGTGTGGCTGCCGGTGCCGCTGTATTTAACTTGCGCCGCAATGCACATGCTACGAGTAATTTTTACGATATTTAAGTGTTGTGGGACACTTTACGAACGTATAAAATATCTGTACCTCGCACAAATACAGTAGCATTTAAGATTAGGGGTTAAAATTTTTTTTTATTAATTGTATGTAGTGGTTTATGTAGGTTATTACGGGGTCCTGAAAATACGCGGTTTTTGTTATCTGCGGATTTCCTGAAACGAAATACTGCGGATGAGGCAGGCCGACTTATAAAGGATGAAAGTTTAACGTGATACGGTGGCAAATAAGAACACTGCGACGCTAAAAAAAACTTTTTTGAAATTTTTTTTTTGTTCTTTTCTGGTCTATCTCGGTCACAGCGCGCATAGGCTATAGAGTCTCCTGACATGAGCGCTTTATCGACCTTCTACTGTACATAATTTCCAGACTGTGTTTTGTATTTATGTCAGTTTTATTGGGTGTGGGGCTTCGTTGTGGGTGCCGGTGTTATTGATAGTAATTTGAATGATTCTTCTCGTTACAAATTTTTACTATTGTTATTTTATTCGCTATTGTCAAATTTTGTGAACGGTTGGTATAACAGGTCGTGCTTGGTTTGTTTATAATGTGTCCCATTGTCAGGATCTTAATGTTTTCGTTTGCAGGGCTAGTTTTTTTTCTGGGTGACAATGTTGTCTTTCTATTTACATAACTATTCCTGGAGTGCAGGCGGTCAAAAGTCGTCCATTCTCTTCCCTATCCCTAAGTGGAGACTTATCTTGGAAATCTTTACTCTGGTGGTGGGAGGCTGTTGCATTGCAGACCCCGAAGGCTTTGGTGATGTTCGATGGTGGCGCTCTCCGACTTGGTCTCTCGGAGTACACTTCGGACTTTGCACCTATGTGGCTTGTGCCCATTGTAATTGAGACCAAAACTTCTGACCTGGACCATTATTTGGGGGTTGTGCTGCTCTAGCACACATTCCTTGGGTATTGTCGTGATTCGACACTTTATGTACGTTTTACTACAAGATACGTACAACTTGTGAGCACTCCGGAATACAGTGTGTATCTTGAGAGCGGCCATGTATGAGCCATTGTGATGTCAGACTCTGTGCCTCGTTTGAAGTGCGTGCCCGCCTCCGTCGGCCTTCGGCCCAGTTCAGGCATCTTCAGAACTGTTCGTCGCCTCCCCTCTTCTCGTGCCTGGTAACCCCCTTCTTTCCCCCTATCAGCACCTGGTTTGTTGTCGGGCCCCGGGCAATCCTGGTCCCACAGCCGCCTTGGAAAGGTCACCTCCTCCTCTCTGCCACTTCGAATCTCGGCCAGTTTGCACGTTCTTTCGGTAAGTTTACATTGATTTCCTTTTGTTGGATATCTTGCCTTGAGGGTTCGCCTTCACTTTGATTTGGGTTAATTTTCTCTTTCTTTCCGTATATTGTTATTCACGGCCGGCGTAGTGTTGACGTGGCATGAGGGAAAGATGTATTAATTTTCACTTCATTATTTTGACTGATAACTGTTACCTTCATTAGTCTAATGCACAACTTAACTTGGTCTGGTTTTTTAACCGTGCATGCTATCATGCCTGTAAACTTTGTTGAATAATACACGGATCACATCTGTGAGAGATGATATTGTTATTTCTCTCATAGTTTGACATTCACCTCGTGTTTTTTAAGTGTACTAATGTAGGTCAGGTGTTGTTTGAGTACCCCTACTTGGGTCAGACTCGCTTGATGGGGTGTGTTCAGTTTGCCCCGTCTGTGTTGTGCCTAGGTCGGCACTATACTTCCACCATTATTGAACAGTACGGCACAGAGTATCAGGCAAAATATCGCCATGACTGCAATAATCAATCTTTTTAAAGGGTTAGATGCATGTCAGGAAAATATCAGACAAGATGTAATCAAAGCCTTGTCTCACTCCCTCTTAAATTAGATGTAGGCCAAAATCACCTCAGCCTTAAAATACTAACTACTATAATGCCTTGATTTATGTTATGGTTAGTTTTTTAGGAGCAATGACATAAATACAAATAAAACAATTTGACCTGGCCAGACTCGTACAGCCCAACACATCAGAGGGCAGCACATACACACAAACATGCAGGTAAGGTAAGGGTAACTAGGCTTCATGTCTCGTTGATAGTGATATCATTAAAGATAGCTTAACACAACATGATTTAATGATAAGTAGGACGCCAAGGCCAGTGTTAAAGGAACCATTCCAGCATTTGTCTGGAGTAGTTTTGGGAAACCAACAAAAATTGAAATTAGGATAGCTGGAGTAGGGGAAGTTTGGGCATTCTGTCCCACTTTGGAGCAAAACCAACATGACCGGCATTTGGTTAGCATGTCCCACCCTCTGCAGCCGACGGTGGTGAAAGGCTTCTGATTGGCTGAAAGAGGTCATAAAGGGGCATGTCCTGTGCTGTAGTTGGTTGGGATAGCCTTTTGGTAGGTATAGTGCTTAAGCCCAATGAAGACTGTGAATGGTAGGAGAGGAAATAGGGGATGTGAAGTAGGGAAGTGAGGGGAATAGACCCTCCCTGGTATGAGTAGTACTTAAGTGCAACGTGGATAAGGGTAGGAGAAGTTGTTTGGGAGTTATGGAATCCTTTCAGTACAATAGGTGCCTAAGTGCCATATGGGGGAAGTGGTAGGGTAGGTCCCCCTAAGTTTGATTATTATTCTTATAGCATAACTCCCACTCCTCTAGCCTACCCTTGCAACGTACCCTCCACCGCGACTCTGGCTTGTAGCATTCCCCCTCTGCCTTACGACATACCCTCCCCTCTCCACTAGAAAATAATTTAAGATAAGCCAATCTCTGCCCTCTCCTACTCTATCTATATGACATATCCTCCCCTCCAGCTTATACTTTAAGCTAAGCTTATCTCACCTTCTAGCATACTCTCCCCTTTCTGCCTGTCTATCCTTTCCGCCAAACCTATCTTGACCTTATAGCATACTCTCCCCTCTCCACCAGCATATCTCCAACCCTCTGCTTTATGACATACCCCTCCCCTTTCCTCTGGCCTATCCTTAATGCTCACACAAGTTTCTAGTATACCCTCCCCTCTCCTCAAGCCAATCCTTCATGCTAGGCCTATCTCTTCCCCTATACCTTATGACATACCCTGCCCTCTAGCATATCTCCGCACCCTCCCCTACTAGCACACCCCTCTGCTCTAGCCATCTCTATCCCTCTCTCCCCTCCTCTGATTGGTAACCTGCAGCACGAACGACGTCTTCTCACAACCGCAGAAGCTCAACTGAGCTAGGACAACAAAATCACCAGCATTAACTAGACTCCCCCATTACTCGATCCAATAGTAAACAACTGTGCTCTAAGTGTGTTTCTTCGTCGTTCGGCTACTGTCTCCCAAGGTTAGTGTATGCTTCTCTTGCACATTCCACATCAGCCTCACTATTTTCATTGATCTGAGGTAATCACACAAATAATTTGATACACTATTGACTGGCACGGCTATTGCCAAGTCACATAGGTATTCACCATACTTACACATGTTGTACACAAGGTGTGTACTTTATTACTAATTAGTTTTTAACAGATTAGGAGACAATCTTTTAAGAGCAATACAATAATTTTATGGCAAATGAGCATAAAAAGTGAATGAACAGAGACGTGATGTGCAAAGAAGTTTAACATTCGTAGGCATTGAAGTTAGAGAAGGATATAGACAATATGTTATTTATCAAGTGAAGACATCTCTAGCTAGGAGTACCATGTTGAAACTCAGCAATTTCTTAAGATATTATCAGGGCTGGTAGTATTACTATATTACGTCAGGAGACAGAAGATTCTGTGACTTCAACGTAATAGGACAGAAAACAAGCTGGAGATGATCTTCAACTACAGCTACAACATATGGAAACATGTCAATGAGACATCAACAGACGATTATGTGGGAGGTGTATTTCTGGACATAGGAGAACTAAATATCAGTGAACTATTATTTTTAAATTGTTTGATGCTTCAAATGTACATAGGTTTACATAATATGTATTTGAAATTTATTTAAATTCTAATATTGTTCAGGTCAATGCATTGACTGTATGCATTACTTTACTACATAACTTACATATTGCACAGTAAAATGTGATAAGAGTAAATGTTATTCACGACAAGCATATGTGACCAACATATAGAGAGGGCAATCTCTAAGAATGCTACTCAAGTAAATATTGTTTATTGCTTAGTTTTTTTATGCTCAAATTATTTATTTACCGGCTGCAAATGTTAAATATATTTTTTTTTAGGACAAAAGTTAATGTTTTTATGACTGAGAAGAAAACAAGGGAAATCTGATGTTTATTTCTTAAAATTTTATGTTGCTAAGGTAACAAACAGGCATGAACTTTGTGAGACAATACTTTGTCTATGGACAATACCTTCTTGGAAGAAATAAAAAAGAGCATATATTCTAACTGTTGCTGGAGACGGTAGAAAATGTTCATTGTCCTAGGTAAGGAAAATTATTGCATTTGTATTTTTGAACGTATCGTGGAGTGTTTTTTTGCGTGTAAACTATTTATCAAGTAAGTGTAAAGATACAAAAATAAATTAAATTAACAGTCTGGCTAAGGTAATTGTTTATAGAGTGACCATTCTTTTCTTTACCAATTGGGAACTGAAAAAAAAAGTCTTTGAAGTTTGTCAAAAATTATTTTATTAGAATGTTTCAACTTTGCACCATTGCAGAACCGTTATTATTTTAATTTATGATAATCAGTTTCAAGTGATCTTTTACTATCTATTTTAAAATATCTTCTCCATCTATAGCCTACACAAGTTCGGTCACACAAACATGTAACATATTTGTTATTTAATTCCATCCTGTAAATTTTTCTCTTTCACATACTTATCATAAAACCAAGGACCTTTTTTTAAATTATTAAAATTCTATGCATAATACACATTTTACAGTATGTAGGCTAAGCTTTCTTTAATTAAGTCAGTAAGATTTATTTACAAAACTAATTGATCATGATTTCGAAAAATTATATATCTTACTAACAAAATAAAATTGAAATATACTACGTATATACTGCATAGTCCCAAATCATCCATAAACACTTAAAAAAAAATTCAATATGTTGTGGTATCTGGTATTTTCTGAAATCACTTTGTCAACAAGGCCGGAGGTGAAGACGAGTGCTGCAGCCAGTCTTAGGAAGATTCGGGATCAGCATAAATGTGTGGCAAATACGTGTACTTGCCGACATAATATTAGTGAGGAGGAATAACCAAAGTGCATGTGTGGAATGATATGTCGCAAGTATTCAGTACCTTTATTTATGTAATATTACGAACATTATGGTGGCTACCTATATCAAGTATTATCATTCTCACCTGGATACATCGAAGGAACATTTCAAGAGATCTCACTTCTAGCTTGATTTGAAAGGTCAAATTACGGATGATCGAAAACGCGGTCTGTTGATTGAAATGTTGGATGAACACACAGTGCAGGATTTGAAGGATTGGATTCTGCCAAAAACGCTTGATAATTGCATGTACGACTAGCTTGGTGCTGCTTTGCATACAAATATAGTGCCTACAGTCAACCCAATGGTATGTTACAACAAATTTGTAAACATGTGGCAACTTCCACGTGAGAATGCGGGTATGTAAATGTCTTAATTGTAACACTTGGCTGCTGTCTGTTGTATTGACAATATGTCACCTGCAATCATTTTATGCCGTTTGCACGTGGTTTACTAAATGCAGAAGTACATGCTAAATTGTTTTCTGAGAAGGATATAATTGCTGAAAAGGCCTTGAAAATTGTGCAGTTGATTGAATGCTCAGAAGCTAATGTGTTGGATGTTAGAAATTTGTGTGTTCAGGTCCGGTTTCGCATCAGGCACCAGCTGAACTTAAAATATGGGCTGCTCAACCCTTAGCTAAGATTGGAAAATTTTACGGGTGTGGTTAGGTGCAAAGAAATTTCTTGCATCCTTCCCAATTTGGTTGTGAATGGAATTGGACCAAATCTTCTAGGTCGCAACTGGTTTGATGCTTTGAATATTCCTATTCAAGGTGTATATTTTGTGGCTCCAGATGGACCTCCAAAATGATGTAAAAGTTACTAAAAAACTTCCAGTTGTCTCAGGAATTGATACAGGTTGTTACAAAGGCCCTCCATTACATCTAGAGTAGGACCATACAGTTACTCCTCTTTATCAAATAGCTCTGTCCGTTGCATTTTTACTGACCTCTAGAATGGAGGAGGGCATTGAGGCCAATGTGCGAAGAAGTGTATGGATTCCGGTCTGTCATGCTGGCCCTTGGGCAACTACTATTGTTTCAGTAGTAAAACAAAATGGTACTTAGACTTTGTGCTAATTATAAGGATACTGTTAATTGTGCACTTTCTGCTGATACACATAGGTCACCTACAATTGACCAGGTGCTGTCAAAAATGGTAGATGATAGGAATATATGACACTATTGAATTGGAGAAGGCTTACACCCAGATTACAGTATATTAAGAATTGTCCCAGGTATTGACCGTGAATATTGTGCAAGGTCTGCACAACATTATTAGTTTTACCTTTTGGTATTAAAGTTGCATCATCAGCATTCCAACGGGTGGCTGATGGTTTATTGGGACCAATTAAGGGCATTACTGCTTATCAAGTTAATGTATACATTAAAGGTGCTACATTGGCAGAATGATAAAAGTTTTACAGGTACTCAGTGATGCTAGATTGAAGGTTAATTCTGAAAAATGTGTATGGCAGTCTGCTTCCATTGAAGTCATCTGATTCATACTATATGCTAAAGGCATTTACCTGACAACGGAAAAGATTGTAGCACTTTCCAATGCTCCTAGTCCACAAAACAAACAGGAACTCAATTTTATTAGGTCTGATTTTGTTTTATGGTATGTTTTAAGGCTAAGTCTCCCATATTGGAACCTCTATATAGTTTGTTAATAAGATTCCAAAGCTCCATGGATTTGGAATACAGAGCATGAAGAGGCATTGCAAACAGTAAAGGATATGTTGACGAGTAGTCAGGTTTTGGTTCATTACAACCCAGATCTGCCCTTGGTGGTTACAGCTGATGCCTCACCGGTGCCAGTTAGTGCAGTGCTTGCTCATATCATACCATGTAACCAATCAGGTAAAATGCAAGCGGTTCCAATTGCCTATGCGTCAGGAACACTCTCGAAAGCAGAATGTGCTTATTCACAACTAGATTGAGAGGGTCTGGCAACCATTTTTGCAGTCAAGAAGTTTACTCCATATCTGGCATTTCACCAGTTTACAATTATTACGGTTCATAAACTATTACTCGGTATAATTGCACCTGATAAAGCAACACCAGTACATTTATCTCCAAGAATGTTGAGAAGGACTCTGATTTTGAGTTCATTTGATTGCAAGTTATATCATAAATCTGGTAAATCAGTAGGGCACGCAGACTGTTTAAGTAGACTACCCCAACCAAATTCCAGTGATGGTTTCGCAGAACCAGCTGGTGTGCATCTTCTTGAGGCTAGTTATGTAAGTTTATTAACACCAAGTGACATTACAAAGACTACAGATAGTGATAAAGTACTTAGTAAAGCAAAGGGTTACATACATCTTGGCTGGCTGGATAAGGTACAGAATTAATTACTGCCTTATTAATCTAGGCGGGCAGCATTGTCATTGAACTCATATTGTATTATTTGGTACGAACGAGTAGTTATTCCATCATCAATACAAGCTAGTGTGTTGGATTTAATTCATGCAACACATTTGGTAAGAATTATAGTATGGCTATAAAAAAAGTTTGGTTGCCAAATATTGACACTGACATCACCAATATGGTGAAATTATGCAAAGTTTGCACCTCCATGTTCAGTTGTTTGTCCATGGCCATGAGCTGAGACTGCTTGGGAAGGAGTACATCATGATTATGCAGAACCTTTTCTTGGACGTTATCTGTTAATTGCAATTAATGCTTATTCTAAACTGCCAGTTATGAAAGTAATGAGGAAGCTGACTGTGTCTACTCTTGTTACACACATGCATTACATCGTAGTAGATGGTAAGTCTGTAGTGATAGTTACCAATAATGGGCGGCAGTTTACTTCTGAAGAGTTTAATGAATTTCTCAGAAGAAATGGAATATGACATTTATATACACCACCATGGCATCCTTCTTTCAATGGCCCAGCAGAAAGGACTGTACAGGCTGTGAAGAAACTGATGTTAAAGTTTGAAGAGACAGACATTAACGTCAGGGTTGCCTGAACTCTATGAGCAATGTGAACACATCCTTCACAGTCTACTGATTGAACTCCTGCAGAGGTGACGGGAAGACTGTTTCAAACTCACCTTACTCAGCTGCAACCTGATTGTAAAATAAGTGCATCTTCAACTTCTCCTATGTTCCATGTACGTGAACCGGTCTCGATGTTAAAACATAGTGTAGTAAAGTCTGTTTGGTTACATGGACACTTAGGCGTTAGAACCTATCACATTAAGATGGATAATATTTTCATATTTAGAAATGTTTCGGCAGATGAGGTGCATCGCAGGTTTGTCCAGGATATTTTGGGGGACATTCCTGAAACTGTTTCTCAAGACAACTTACAGACAGAATTCTTTGAGTAAGGGAAGAGCCAGTTGTTGCCATGGTCCCAATAAGTGATCACGAACCGACTAAAAATTGATGCAGTTAAGACTCATTTAAATTTGAACCTTCAGGAACAACATTCTTCAGTGGCTGTGGAGGATTTATCTCATCTCAATACAACCTTCTTCAGCGAGTGGTATTACTCGACCACGACAAGTGTGCAGCGGAAGAGGGGAAGGGCACAGCGCTAGTAATGCGCTTCAGGCAGGGGTGTGAGAGGGATGACCTTGCGTGGTAAAGGTTGTAAAACTGGCAAGAGTACAGGGGTGGTCACGATTGTGTGCAACAGTGCCAACAGCTAAGGTCTCGAGGGGCGGCTCTGTAATGCTGCAGTCTTGACAGCTGAAGGAGGGTGAATGGTGCGTGTACAGTACAACCGAGCGAGGAGGTGCAACGACAAGGCATTGGAGTCGCATTCGGGAGGACCCGGGTTTGATCCTCGGCTTCGGCCATCCTAATCGCGTTTTTCCATGGTTTCCCGAGATCGCTCCAGGCAAATGCTGGGATGGTTCCTAAACAAAGACAATGGCCACATCCTTTCCTTGCTCCTATGAAACCATCTCTAACATCCTCAGTATCAATGAGACATAAGCTCACTTACGGTACCTTTAATACTAATAATATGTGACATCAAAGAGGCTGTTACAAAGAAAGGAACAATGTCAACTCTAATAAAGTTGCAAAGTATGGCGGGTTTCAAATTTAAACTTAGGCTATGTAATTATCTTGCCAACACTTGCTGACTCTATATGTTGGGTGGATCAAGGTTTCATCAACATAAACTACTGTTTTTTTGTGTTCCTGAGAATTATCATTTTTTCTCATTCGCCGTAGATACCTCCACCACCAGGCAACAATGTCGTTTCTTTCCCTCAACACCTTTATTTTATTTTTGCATTTCTTGAATTGAAATCCTATGTCATTATGATTTGCATCAGGAAAATTAATTTCTTGTTTCAAAGCTGTTAGCAGTTTCTTGAGTGTCGGTACTTTTCTTTTAACCATGTAAAACTTTCGGACAGTGCGCCGAATAACACCACAATTGAAATAATCAATAAATGTTTTTTATAAATGTTTGGCCTTTTTTTCCCAGGTGTGGTTAGTTTTTGGCCACTGGCATCTGCTTGGTTTCCGTCTTTTTTGATTTTGCAAATAGTTAGTTCAGATTTTCCTGTTGCAGATGCTGCATGTTTATTAGCCTGACTTATAGGATGAATGAGTTGCCCGGTAGCTTTCTCTTTATCACAAAAACTAATGACAATCCTAGTTTGTCCCTGCACTGGCTGTGTAACGTCTTATTTCTTGACCTATTAGTTGATGCCATTATTAGAGACTTAACAAACCTCCCGTAGTTGTTTTACGGCACCCATACCTTTCCTAAATCACTCGCGAACGTAAGAAAACGTGAACTACTGCTGCAGTATCTTTGGTCGTCACTTCTACTAGCCCTCGCTACAGAGCGCTTCCTTCTCCTCCTCCCTTCGTTTTGAAGGGAGAGGGTCGGAGGAGAGGAAACAAACACGTTAGTTCGCATATTTCCCATGTGCACACTTGACGTGGTCAAGTAATAGGGTTGTGCATGATAAAGTAAGTTTATCATCCGTAATTCGGGGAGACAAGTCGAAACCTTCGTCAAATGGAACCCCTTCACCACTAACATTACCATTCAGTTGATTTCCAGTCCTTCCTCATCCAACAGGTCATCGAGGAATGTCAAGCAGGCCAGTTATTGGTCAAACAGTAGTGCATACTATTACAAAATCTTGGCAGATATCCAAACCTCGAAAGCCATATGAATGAGTACAATGCTGATGACAAAATGTTGTCACATTTTATAAACAGCTGAAATCGTTTCAAAATGAACTTTCATTTTGATGATAGTTTTAATGTTACATTTCAAATTATTTTGTTGTTATTTTTTAAGAGCGAAGGGGTGTTGTGGACCCAGTGTATTGGTTATGTTGGCATCTGGTATCTACTGACGTCACCACATCAACCAAGGACGGAGGTGAAGACGAGTGTGGTAGCCAGTCTTAGCAAGAATCTGGATCAGCACACATGTCTGGTAAATACGTGTATCTGCTGACACAATACAATAAATACACCCAACAAATGTAGGCCTACATATCAATTAGCTTTATTGCCTTAACTCACATTAACTATATGCTCTTAATATGAGAGTTTTTAAATTACAGTCATAATACGACCCCTTCTTTCTTAGAAATTTTTATACTTCATGAAACTTAGAGCTTATTCCAAATTTGTCACATACTATTTTATATTTCAATGCATTGAATTCAGAATTGAAAGGCTTGCATCAAAAAGGAGCTAGCTCATCTTTCAATATATTTTGAGAGTTTCGAGAAATACAGTGTAGAAAAATAAATGCATTCGCCTGGTGCAGAAAGGATCTACTGACAGCAAATCTTATACCGTATAGAATGGAAAATGTACACAGATCCTTTTGATGACTGCTACGAAACGGATCTAGCTCCATTTTGTCCCAAGCAACAGGCTGTCTGTCTATGGTAGCAACTACCATTTAGGAACAGGTGAAATTTCATAATCATTAACAAACAGTAGGTGACAGAATAGGAGAAACTATGTCACATAATCATGGTTTCATTTAATTTTTTATAAGTCTAATTTCATGAATTTTATTGAAATTCAGAACTAAAACCAATTAATGGAATCAATTAGGTACATTTAAAAATCATTCTTATTGTGCAGTAATACATTTACAATCATTTCTTTCATAACAGTGTAATACTGTAATAATGAAATCCAAGTACTTCATTAAATTAATTTTGAATAGCCTACAGCATAATTTACTTTATCATAATGCATATTGAATATACAAATATAACAATTATACAGTTCATCAATAACCTACATTGCGACAAAAGTAAATCTTTAAAGTCAATTCTCACAAAAACTAATTAAAAAACATATGCATTCATACCTCCGTGACCTACATGTGAACTTATTCTATGACATTTTGATAACTAAATTTTGCATAGTTATACTACATTATTGACAAAATTTTAACAAAGGCCAATAAACTTTAAAACATGCCAGTTAAAAGATATTCTCTAACTTCTACTTGAGGTTATTTATCTTATGAGTGAATTTAATTTAGCAAAGAACAATATAAATGAAATGAATCATAAAAGTAATATAACTGATGGCTCATCAGACATTTATGAACGTACAAATAGTGAAATGTCTGACGGTAGCACATCCAGTGGTATGCCTAACCCTCCGCGAAAATGCAGGCAGCAACAAAATAAAAGTAAATAGAAGAGGAATGATAAGAAACAAAAACTTGCTAAATGAAAAGCTCGTTTAAGTTGGAGTGGTAAGAAAGTGGGTATACAAGTTACAGGTCTAGATAGCAAATGTCTGAGTGCTATGTATACATATACCAAAACCCTAGGAGCAAGCTGTTAAAAATTTAACAGTATAGGTGACCAATCCAAACAAGACGTTTATCTTGCAGCCTATAAAACAAACTTGTTCAAATCCAGATTCATAGACAGTTACCAAACATTTTTCTGGTAAATATAACTACAGAACAGGTACATGTAACCGTAAAGTGTGCAGAAAAGCTTTTGCTGCACTGCACACTATATCTATAAATAGAGTTCAAAGCATTGCTGTACATATGTTCAAGACTGATAGTATAACCACACCTGTTGATAGAAGAGTTAACACTTTAATCGCCCCAGTAAGGTTTCTGAGGCTGTTATAAGACAGGTCCATGACTTAATAAAAAATTTCCCAAAAAAAAAACTCCCATTTCAGTAGAAGAGAGAGAACGTTAATATCTATTTCTCGAATTAAATGCCAAGCTAATACATGACCTGCAACTAAAAAAATTTGAACCTGAAATGTATACTGAATTGATATTTGGAGATAAAGTGAACTAAAAACTAGTTGTTTCAAGGGATTTTTACTTCGGATACTTAAAAGTAAATTTTAAGTATGTATTTCGCAGTCCTCAAAGTGATACCTGCATAAAGTACGGCAAGCTGGAAAGTAAAATGAAAATGGTTCTAAAAGTATAGAAGAAATGCAAGTCTTGAAAACAGAAAAAAATAGTATATCTTGCAAAAGGAGGAAGATTTTATGGTGAAGTTAAAATATAGAGTGCCTTGGTGAAAAATTATCCAGAAATTTAGGTACTTGCATTCCACTACCAGCAGAATCTCCCTTTGCCTAAAGTACCTTCCGGAGATGCCTTTTATCTAAGGCAGCTTCGGTTGTTTGACTTTTTCATTCATTCGGGTAAAACCACTGATGCCCATTTTTACCTGCTTGCTGAAACTGATGGTAAGAAGAAACCAAATAAGACATTTAGTTGCCTGCATCACTATACAAACAACTTTCTGAACCCTGGTCTTAAAGTACTGTACCTATTTTCTGATACCTGTAGCTTCCAGAACAAAAACTACATGTTAGTTCAGAATCTTTTTACACCAGTTAAGTTATGGCGGTTCCGCAAAATAGTGCACATGTTACCTGAGCTTGGTGTATGGTTATGTGCTTTGTGATATATGCTACAGTATAGTAAAAAAAAACAGGTCACAAAAACTGTGAGAATCTATATTTACCAACTGAGTATATGAGTATTATAAGAGCCACATCAAGAAAGTTCCATCCCATTTTCCTCAGAGAAGGAAATGATTTTGGAATTGTTGAAAATTTCAAAGTACACTTCAAAAAGGTTCTTGTCAATAACAACAGAGAACGTTTATGATCAGCAAGAGTATAGTGTTTGAGTCTGATGAAATCATACTGATGATGCTTGTGTTTAGTGTCAATATTGTTGTGAACCATGATGTACCACCTGGTTCAAACACAAGATAGCTAGGCCATGACAAGTATGCAATTTGGAATAGCTTGCCAATAGGCAAACTCAACCAAATTAAGATAACTTTAAACATGCCTTAAGGAAGGTTGCAAAAAAAGTTCCCCACTTCGGAGAGGTAATAAGTCGACACACATGACACAATAAAGGAGCGAGTCATGCTACCCACAACGGCTGTCTGTCTAATATCGTCACCAAGCCGAGATGCACCAGGATATTCAGCTGCATTTTCCGTAGTCGCTACGTAACATCAGCCTCGGCAACCAACAACTACGACGTTGGGACTGTCATCGTAACTAAATTCAGTAGTTAAATAACTTAAATTATTACAATTATAATTGATAAAATTTTGCCTCCCTCCACATCTCCAGTAATTGTTCTTGTATTGTACTGTGCAATGTAAAGAACAGATTTAGTTCATATATAATTTAGTGTGTTATTTATATGATGCCAAACCAAAACAACTATTAACTGAGCAACCACCTTAGTAAGTTCATATGATAACATGTTATAATATTTCCCCCCAACTAGTATAGTACAGTATTTCTTTAAAAAAAAAAAAAAAAAAAAACTGTAACATTGGCGGAGGCTAAGATCTCCCTATACTTCAACAGTTGAGTAAGTAAGCTCTTATTTCCTCAAATTCATAGTCTTAAATTAAATAAAAAGGTAAGGAAACGACTTCCCCAAATAAGAATTGTATCTGTATTTTGATGTTTTTTTGCATTGTCTTTCTCCAGTCGATCATATTCCACTTGGGAATAAATTTTGCAATGTTTTGAATCTGTTCTTGTCCTTCTGTTGTCTTTTGGGATATGACTACATTCCTTTCAGGAATTATCTGTACGTTGTACATCTGTTGACTACAGCTTACTGGCTATTCCTTCTTTGTTTTTGTTTTTTGTTTCACTGGGGGTTTTTTTGCAATACGGCAACACTTGACCCGCAATGGCGCATGTCCAAATAAACTATTATGTTTCAAAGATCACAACATGTACTTTTGTAAACTGTAATTACAAGTTCTATGAATTACTAGTCAGGATAAATAAAAAAATTTCTGCGATGACGTTTACAGAAACGTAAAAATATTCAATATGAAGTAACCACAGTGTTATTGTTCAATTCTGGAAATTTAAGATTTCTTTACTAATTAAATTATAATGTTGCATTACTTATTTTATTGAATGCTGAATGAGGAAACAAACAACATAATTTATTATTTAAAAGACATTTTTGTACAATCTAGAATTTTTGGTGTATTATCACGGACTGAGAAAAAGATTACAATATTTTGCTAACTTGAACAAAAATGTTCATACAATTTTGTTTTAATGGATACTATATAAGTTACATGTGAATAGGTTAAGAGGGTTTAGGTTTCCTTACACACTCATTACAAGAATTAAAACGTCGGTGCTTATGGAGCTGCAAATTTTTCAATCTGGCTATTTATTTTTCATAAGTAAACAACTAATTAAAAGTCTACATTTCAACATATTCCCATTATCATCCTTACCCAAGAGTTCATACTTGTTGAGACAAAGACTGAACATTGTGTACTTTGCTTTGTATTGTTAATGCACATTTATTATGAGCTAACCATTTGTTATAAATTTTGTAAGGAGGGAGAGCATTAATTTGCTTTCACTTTTAAATTCAGTTTTTAATTAATCACCTATTCATTACATTGTAAATGTTTATACAATTAAATTTAATTACTTAATGGAAAGCCACGCATTAACCGTTTTCAAAAACCTCAAGCAAGGATGACGTGTCGTGCACCTACGCTCGTGTAGACTTCCGCCGGGCTACGAGATTTCTGAAGTACAGCCGTAACGAAGTTCAAGGGTCACAGAATACAGTGAAACTTCCCAATACCGGACACCTCTGGTGCATAAAAAAATGTCCGGTATTGAGAAGTGTCCGCTATTAGGAATTACAGTAGTATATAAAAAATATAGTACATATATAAAAAATGTAAATACAAAAATGGTACACCTACATAATTTTCTTAACTCTATACTGCGTTAAACTCTCGCTACTCCAAGGCCGAA
>PNEQ01109360.1:0-79290 GCA_003012365.1 Medauroidea extradentata
ATACTCCGCTTCTATCCTAAAATAATAAATAGCAGCGAAGTACCTATATCAACTCATCAACATCATAAAAAATATTTAATTACCTAAAATGTAAGAAAAAAATATTTTTTGGATGGGAATCGGAATCGAAATCGGAATCGAAGAAATTTCAGGATCAGAATCGGAATCGAAAAAATTAGGAATCGACCCATCCCTAATTTTGATGCTTCATTGTTCTATCACAGTTCAAATCTTAGATTTAAAAAATGGCTCCTTCAATTATACAGTCACTTATGTTCAATAAAAATACATGCAAAAATAGTGCCATGGAAAATATTTTTCGTGACCTTGTCTTGAATTCCATGAATATTTTTTGTGACTTCATGATCTTGCATCAAAATATGTTGCCTTTTTGGGACTTTCGGGACTTGTTGACAGCCTGATATATGTCACAACTGACATGTTTTTTCATCTCCATGACACCCACATTGCTATAAGATATTTTACAGTGTTTTTTAAATATCCTGAAAGCTATGAACAAATTTTCATTTTCAAAACAAAAATAAAAAATGTCTCAATGTTTTTGTATGTTTTTACTCCTGTAGCAATATTCTCCTCTTTTCAATACAGAAAGTGGTTTCTGTTCAAAAGCATTACGATTAAAAATGACTTTAGTGCCGCTAAATATATTTTATTATATCATGTAAATCACTATCCAAGCTCAAGACATGGCTATCAGATAGGCAGTGCTCTTAAGAAGCACAGGTAACAACATACACACGACAATGCACATGTTTAACTTACCTGCAGTTTTCTCTTCTGCTCTCTGATGACAAATCTCTCGTGTAACTTCCTTTGCAGTTGCAACTGTGTTTCCCTGTGTTTATTTATATCTGCAGGAGAAACTCCTCCACGTACAGAAACACACGTTCCGCTTCCTAAAAAAAAAAAAGAAAAAAAAAAAAGGAAATACCAACTACAAAATAATATCTATCTAACAACAACAATCACAGGACCCCTAAAAAAAATACAAATTTTAATTTTTTAAAATCAAAAAATTAATGCAAAATGCAAGAAGTTGTAATATATGATTATTTAAAAATATTCCTTAGCATGCCTCATTAACATACTACAGTTACCATCAATTAGTAAGATGCAGCTGTAAAATAAAATAATAAAAAAAAATTGACAAAACATTTTTTCAACAGCTTTGGCTGGAACCACTTGAAGCATGTGTCAACTGAGTTATGAAGCGCACGTCTGCAGAGTTAGGTTGTGCACGCAACACTAACAACACTAACTCTCTTTCACTCTGCAATAAATATAAAAAATTTTCACGGAAACACAAAGGAAATCCTGATAAAAATTTATTGATGGTGTTCGCGAGAGAAACCACTGGGACAAAACAATGCAAGAAAATAACAATAAAAATCAATTAAAATACGCACATGTGTCAACAGCAATAGAATAACGCAAAGAAATAGTGATAAAATGACGTTAAGAAAATAGCAGCAAAAACTGATCAAAATTCATTTGTACGATCCCAGCAATAATACAAACCAAAGAAAACAATAACAAAAACTGGTTATAAATATGCTTGCTTGCAATAAAATAAGGCCAAGAATATAGTTATAAAATTATGCTACGACAATGGCAAAAAAATTTATTAAAACACGATTGAGACGACTTGGATAATATAATTTAATGAAAATATCAATTAAAAACTGATTAAAAATATGCCAGTGAGTCCACAACATTAAAATAAAGCTAAAAAAATTATAATAAAATTATGCAAAAAAAATTGTGTTAAGTGAAAAGAAAAATGGTGTTCACAAGACCACACAAATACAATAATTCAAAGATAAACACAGTAAAAATTTTATTAGAAGTGTAATTTCAATTTGCCAGTCCACACTGATTTGCATACAATGCTCATTCACTGCTCCCTAAAAATATGTGGCACTTGAGCTTGACATTTTTGGCAAGACATTCTGCTGCAACATTGATTTTATGTTAAAATGTCTACATATTTAATAATGATATACAGTTTTGAATAATGCTCTATCATTGCACTCTGTTTGTAATGAAACTGGTAGTGCGTTGCACAGTACACTAGACCCCCGATTTTACGAATACTCACAGTTCCTCTCATCGCATTCGTAAAATCGCTACCTTCGTAAATTCGATAGCGGCTTATTTTTGCCCCCCCCCCCCCCCCTCCACACCTTAACAGAAAATTTTAAAATTGCATTTTTTCTGCAAAGTGTCTCTAGGCCCCGACTTCCGTAGCGTTTTGCAGGAAATTAATTAACGTAATAATGTAAACATAAATTGATATCAGTAGCCAGACGTCACACTGTTGAGCGGTAGATATGACCGACCATTGTCCCCAAAAAATGAGAAAATTGAGATTCCGAGTGTCTTCTCTCCAGCGAATAGCCCGACTCCCGTAGCATTTAACGGAAAAATAAAGCAAGTGATAGTTTAAAAATAAATTTATATCAGTAGTCAGACGTCTTATGATCAAAAGAACACAGCTAAACAATAGATATGATCGACCTTTGTCCTAAAAAAAAAGAGAAAACCGAGCTGTCGAGTGCCTTCTCACGAGTGAATAGCCCGATTTGCGTAGTGTTTAATGGAAAAAAAAGTAGGCATTCCTTAGTAGTAAAATGCCCTTGTAAATTATTCGCCAAAGAAAGAAGGAATAAGCGGATATATTTATTCATTGCGCAGTTTTATATAACTTAACGTAAAAATATTCCCTCGACGTTGTTGATGATTTGTACGAGAACGTAGATACTAGTAGCGTGCAGAGCTGACAGATAGCGCAACTGTACGAACGTTCACGAGATAGCTGATAGATAGCGGCACCGTAGCATATACCGACGTTATTCCAAAAACGCCATTTTGTGACGTTCTTCCCAAAAATCGTCGAGAATTATACGTATAAGTGATTGAAAATAATCACTTTCACAGCCAGTACATGTGGTAAAAATAAATTAGGAGTTCCGGGATTACGTAATACACGAACGTCTATTTATTTTCCAAGTTCAACATACCCGGAGACAAATGTTTCTACACTTGCATAATAGGTAGCGCTATTATCGTGCTCACTTGTGAAACCCACGTTTTACGACACGCAGTAACGCATTGTTTAAGAAAATTATGCGCCAAGTTAATTGTTTTATTTAAGTACGTATGGTGTTAACGCAATAAAGAAAAATATCACGCTATTATTTATAGGGTTCGTGTAAAAAAGTAAACTCATTCAGCGCGAGACGAGAGAGATATAAGGCGTCGTGAAACAGCCTAGATGGAGGCTGTACTATAGTTAAATGAGCATATGCGCATGCGCTGGAACTTTGCGTCTGTAGTACGACCTCAATATAGATCCTAATACGTCGTAGTTGGAGACAGGCCAGCCGGCTTGGCACAGGCAGCGCCGTTTTCAAACTGTCACTGCCGCATTTTTTAACGGATTTTCGCTATTTTTGTTTTATTTTTAATATTGTGACTTACCAAGTAATAACTGCAACTCTACAATTCATATTTTAATGCCGTGAATTAGATACAGTATGTTTTATTCATTGTCAACGTAATTCCTTACAATTTTTTTTTTGTCATATAATTTTGTTATTTTTTGAGGGTTCCTGAGATTGTATTCGTAGAATCGCTACCTTCGTTAAATCCAGGGTTCGTAAAATCGGGGGTCTAGTGTAGTACATTCTGGTGGATCAATAAAACACTAACTCCATCTTGGTCTGCATACCTAGAAGTTCATTTAGCTGAATGATAAGCTGAGGATCTAGGTGTGCGCGCTGTGTTACTGTGTACGTAGATGCTTGTTCAGCCACCAGGTCATGTAGGGACGAAATGCGGAGGATCTAGATGTGTGCGCTGGTGGCACGCCACATGTTAGTTATTCAATCAACATTCACCACGACCACCTGGGCACTAAAGTCGTTATTTGTCCTTCTGAAGCATTATTTCATTCTTTAGATTTATATATTTTAGTAATATGCATGTATTGTAATTAAGTTTAATTTTAATTTAATGGACGGAATCTGGCCGGTAAAACTTCACATCAATAAATATTCAATTTTTTTTTTGGGAACAAGGAAACTCTACATATTGAATTATAGTGTATCACTTTATTCAGAAAAGTTCTAGCTATCATATAAAATAATCACATAATTTAAAAACTTATTTGCTTTCAAATGAGAGGTAGTTAAGGGGGATTGATCCCTGTCAGATCGGTTTTACGGTTTTTCTTATAAATCAGGGAATAGACACATTGTTTTACTTTTTTCACGCTGACAAGGCATAGTTTATTGTTTCATTCACTTTTTGGAATCCATATGGCATTGTTTCTGTTAATGTTGCAGCCTCTGTAGTAGCTCCTGTAAATAAAGCAATTTTTCCTTTTCAGCTGTTTCCCGTTGCAAAATAATGAATATATTATCGTTCCATCAATTACAGAAAATCGATTAAGTTTGTATCTATGCCTTGTCGTGACAAAATTTTTAATACAGCGATTGGAACAGAAGTTATCGAGAAGAAGCTGTTAAATCCAAGGTGGTAGGGATCAATACCCCTTAAACACAAATTTATTCAAAATACACACTTTAGACAACAAAATACCTCAACTTTTAGGGTTCAAAATTAGTTGTTTTTATCTAACGACAGTGATTTAACAACACAATTTTCAGGAACTGTGAACTGTTGTGAAATCAAGATTCTAACGTACCATAACTGTATCATCAAAAGTGTTTTACATTACACAGATCTGAACAGAATATTTAGAATTTCATACATGCCAAGACCTTCCGTACACTATAAGAACAGAGACGTGCGAATCAGACCTTTCACTAGGGAGTCTGAGATGCATACATTGCTTTTTTTTTCTTTTAGACTGGCGCTGCTTGTTTAACAAGATACCAACCCTGTCTTTCCCAATAATTTTCTTGTTGGGAAAAAAAATGGATGCAATTTAAAATTGTAGGTAACTTACATATAGAAACTTATGATTATTAAATGCAAAATTTTATTTTAAAAACACATTAATTAAATCAGAATACGCCCCCACTCACTGAAGTACTTTCATAATGCAATACATAATGTGCAGTACCTGCTCTCACTCTTATGTTTTGAAGTTAAAATAATTGTTTTCTTTCCTTTGTTTTGATTATTTTTAATATTTTACAAAGTAATTGCATAGAGAATACTGTTTCCTTGATACTGCTTTTTATTCAAACTTTTTCATGGTTTATATTTCAAATTATAAACTAAAACCATGTGTTTTCTTTCTTTGAAAATTAACGTACTCCAATACACTTTCATTAATAAAACAATTAAAATGTCAGAAAATGCATCACCAACCTAGTGCAGCCCCTCCCCCCCCTCCAAAAAAAAATAAGAAAACCTGCCACTGCTGCATCTAGATTGGAAATATGCTAACTACAGACCACGTTCCTGCACATGTAACATTTCATTCTGTCATTACTACA
The DNA here is from genome assembly GCA_003012365.1 of Medauroidea extradentata. Taxonomy (NCBI): domain Eukaryota; kingdom Metazoa; phylum Arthropoda; class Insecta; order Phasmatodea; family Phasmatidae; genus Medauroidea; species Medauroidea extradentata. Next base: position 5,490 of record PNEQ01109360.1, read on the forward strand.
TTGATTACAACAGCTTCCCTCTTTTTTTATCAGCTGTGTGTGCACATTACAAATTCAGGATACAGATACCTATATACATCTGGAGGCAACCTATAAACTGTAAGCTGTCTTACTCTTTCACAATCCAAAGCATTCATTCAATGAGCAACACACATTTCTGTTACTTCCACTAAGTACTAACATTATTTGAATTAAATAATTTCATTAAATTTTGCTTTCAACAGGGCCTGTCCCGTACACCTAGCATGTAATTTACTCCCCTGTTGTAAACACTTACTCACTCAAGCACACAAATGAAACATACTGTATATACAAGAAAAAAAAAATTAGCCAAGGAGCTCACTTGAACACGTATCAAGCGCTGTTAACTCTTGCATGTGACAACATATTGCCACCACTCACATGGTCAGGAAACCCAGGTGCCATCCTGAAACTGAATTTGCCACTTAATTTTCTTTATTCTTATACATACTGATGTAGTAACTGTCTGACATTTTCATAGACTTCAGGAGCTGTTAAAAGGAGCAGATAAATGGATGACAGCATCAGGAAATTTTAGGAACAACATTTGTTCAAGCAAACATAGAATGAGTTCATACCTTTAATTTTGGGTTTAGCAAGCCCTGTAAGGGAAGCGAGCATGAGAGCAGGTGCAGAGAACGTGTCGAAGCACATTTTCTGCACCAGGTGGCAGGCCAAGTCTTGCAAGCGGTCAAACTTTGTGTCCAGCAACTTCTCGGCCCATTCCAGGATCAGGTACGACACACATTTGCTCAGCTCATCGTCCGAACACTGCTTGCCTGTTGGCTGCCAATCACAGCTATCATCGAACCAATCTTGCTTATCGTCACATTTCAACACACACAACACTTTCGACACAACACACAAACACTATTCCAAGCAAATACTTTTCACGACATATATCATAATTTTAAAACTTCTGCACTTTAAAGCATACATAATCATAATCACTGTTACACATAGTTCACTACATCTGCTTTACATTTACTGTACATAGAAATCACAAATATATTAGTAGTGTTACTACATCTGGCTAAGATTCTGCGTTATCAGTTTTTTTTTTTTGCAGCGGAAGGCTGCTCATCACTAAAATATTCAATATTTTATATTTCTAAGAGATAATGCTAGTATTTCAGATATTACTTGTGACTACTTTTCTGGCATGAAAATTCTTTTACTCCCAAAGGTTTAACATAACGGCAGGTCAAAGTCAAAATTTTGATGTTACAGAGGCAAATAATTAACAAAATCCAAACGACTTAATGATATTAAATCATTCACACTGAAAATATCAATCTTTCTATTTTTAAAAAAATATTGAAAATTGTAAATTAGGAGTTTTGACATGACAATATGCAAAACTTATGAAAGCTAAAAATATTTCAAGCCAGAAGAGAAGTAGTAACAAGTAATTCTTACAAAACAAATACTATCATATCTGAATTGAATATGTTAATAATGAACACCCTGAACAAACCAAGTACTGTACACAACATAAGAGCCTGACTGAATCAAGCATCTGTTGGGTCTCAACAAGTAAGTCAACACTTTAATAATACAAGATGCACAAAAGCCACAAAAAAGGGATGCGTAAGAATATAATACTACTTACTGTGGGTTCAACTCCAAGATCTGGCAGCAGTGGCACATTCAACTTTATCTTCTTACGTAGACCAGAGTAGCAGTACCTCGAGTTACCTCTGGTGCCCAGTCGCCGAGGTCGCACGCGTGGGAACACTTGTTTCATGACCTTCCCAAAGTCGGCAGTAGACAGAGGCTTCATGTGGTTGCTGTTGCAATATGCACTGCACGGAAAATTTTATCATATGCTTAGAGAACATTCAACTTTGGCATTTTAAATATATGAAAATCTAAAATAAAACACTTACCATAAAATACATTTATCGTTTTAACAAACAAGTAAAATTGGGAGAACAGCTGGGAAAGAGTAAAAAATGGTAAGATTAAAAACATAAAGAGTGTAAAAAAATGTAAGACTGCAAAACGAATTGTAATGTAAGCACTCTAAAATGCACATGGAGCCGTGTTTAGTAGCAATTATTTATATGGTCTGTACTACAATATTTTGTCTGTACCTGCCAATTTTCGTATTCAGAAAGCTCAACTATAAAATACTACTTTGATATGTGTTTAACTAGACATGGTTTAAGTTAGACAAGGTAGGAAGACAGGGGGGGAGGTTGTTTTGTTAAGGTGTGATTAACTTTTAAAAAATGTTAGTTGAGTGTTCAATATTTTATCTAGGTTAAGAGCAGTGACAAGAGTGTAGATTGTGTTGTTCGTTTTCATTAAATGAAATGCAGTTCATAATTAGAAGAATATTTTACTGCACACAAAGAAATACAATGTTTTTAATATGCTCTTTCAACTCACATTAAATCATAGTTTAATTAGAGAACTTTAATTTTTGATGCGTCACAAAGTTATAATTTCAGAATTACATTTATGATTTCGTAACACAAATATTGCAGAGAATTTCGCAAACCAATATTTGTTAGGGAGTTTTCTAAAACTTTATCTTTGCAGCTAGTTACATTTGCACAATGCTAGATAACATTCTTAAGAATACGAAAGTAAAATCTTGTTTTTTACATTTTATTTCACCTTCCAGATGTGTATTTTATTATACCAACTCTTTCTTGAATCTACTTGAATATATCATTGTTTTCCTCTTTCCTGCTATGAATTCTCAGACATTGCATACCGTTTCAAATTGAACAAATTATTAACTTTAATCATTCACACATGACACAAAATTAAGTGAAAATAAATGTGAGGCATTGCTAATTCCCATAGCAACTAGCATTATGCTATGATGTTAAACAAATACTAAACTAGCGACTACTTAGTAGCTCATAAAAACTATCTAAAAAGTCCTCATAAATACAGTATTTTAGTACCTTGTAATCAGGGGTTTAGTCATTGACTAGTTAGTCAATGTTTATACAGAGTTTAGACGTTTAACAGCTATTATATGAAAACGGCCCTTGAAGTATTTTCAATGGATTAAAAAAGTCAAACCTGAAACTCAGGTGATGTACACAGTGGAAACAACAACAATTATTGCTTACAATTATACCAAATGCTTACTTTCAAAATTCAAAACCAATAAAATGTAAACATTACATTGTATCAGAAAACAATACAATTAAATGAACTGAACATGGTATTAGACTCTTTGACACACTCATTCATGTGTAATATATTTTAAATTAGAAAAATCATGGTTTGTAGAGTACATGGCCAGAAGGCGACTCCAATACAGACAACTAACTATCTTCTCTGAGTAATGCTTATTGGCCGGTGTCAGTACAACATAATTATAAAACTGGTTGGTGCTTTTGTCATGAATTATTACTGTACATACTCTTCTCCCGATTAAATTAAACTAAATACTCAGGCCAAAATTTTCCAACTATGCAACACCTGAAACAAAAAAATGTGTAAGTTAAGTGTATGTTAAGCATCATATACCAAAGTCATGAGAGGGAAATTAAGTGGTGATCACTTCCATCCAATATGCCAGAAGGCAATTTGCTACTTACATACATAGGGTTCTCAAGATTCACAAGTATGTTAGGAATCAAACTGAGCGCCACCAAATCCTCTACAACATTATTAGCAGTTCGGGATAATTTCCATTTTCATTCTGTTTGTATCTTTACATCATAGGTGTGCAAGGTAGTTAATCTTGGGGGAGGCGGGGGACAAATGGCTAATACATTGATCACGTATTTAAATCAGGGGGGTCCGGAGGTCCTCAGGTGGGAAAATTTTGATTTAAAGTTGCAAAATACAGGCTTTTCAGCCATTTTCATATATGAATTTGGAATATACAGCGGGTAGGAATATCAATATTTTTTTTTGTTTGAATTATTTTTGGGGGGAGACACATCCCCCCCCCTCCCAACCAGGCACACCTATACTTTATGTACACTACATGTAATTACAAACACTGCAAGTGTTTCTATTTACATAGGCTTGTGCAATGTCTATGTTCCAATGTTATCAACAATACATCTACTCAGTAAATACATAAATGATGAATAAAAGTCATCATTAATGATACCTATTGAAAGTTGTTATAAATATTTATGTACGAAGTAACTTGTACAAAAGATAGACTTCTGTAAGTCGGGTCTTTAATACACGAACTGCACTTCCATTAGGGTTTTTTTTTATTGCAGAAATGTCCCAGAGAGCTGAAAGCTCATTTTAGGGAATGTACAATAAAAGTAAATTATTATTTTGCTTTTTCTCCGAAATTTTTAGTACACAGCTTGTAGATAAAACGCTAATAATTTCACAAGCAAAACTTCTAGATTGAAGTTCAACTCGTCAAAAAGTAGACAAAATATTATAGCAGTAGCAAAGTATGCCAAATGTCTTAAAATGTTTGTGAATAATACCTCTACCATTGTCTAATTTGTGACGTAGACCTACATTGTCAATTCCATGTCACCCTGAATTAAGAAAAATAAATTTTTCATTTTTAATACATAAATAAATTAGTGCACTTTGCTCCACACTACATTTGAAAAACAAAACTGCCATTGCCACCAATAAAACTACTAACACAAACCTCACAATAAATCACTATTTATGCTCAAGCAACTACATAGGTGCTCGGATGCAGAGATAAAGAAAAAAAAAACAAGTTCTTTAATCATACATAAGTAATAAACCTAACAATTCACACAATATTTATAACTTTATATCATTTCACATTTGTGTAAACATTTGCTTTATTCCAATACTCCCAAATGTTTGATAAAATTTACATACTGCACAAAGTACAACGTGCTGTTCACATACTGCTTAGTCATGAAATTAGGTTGCAGTTATCTTTCAGTGAAATAATGAATTCTGTAGTGCTGATCACAGATAGGCAGTGAGCCAACAAAGAGGAGTCTAATTGGGATTGTAACTTTATGTTTGTATGTGTAAGTTAAACTGTGCGGTTGGCAAAAACCTTCATAGTTTGAAGAAAAGTAAAGAAAAAGAAAAAAAAAAAGTTTAGTACTTATATAAAATACAAATATGTCAAAATTTCATTTGATTTTGATTCAGGATTGTTGTAAAATATGAATATACGTGGACCTACATTTTGTAGTTCGCTGCTAACCATACACAGAGTGAGGTAACCATTGTTGATGTGGAATTATATTATGCAGCAACCAGCAATTATTTTTTCAGAAGTACCTACTTTAGTCCAAACTGCCTATAGCAATATTAAACCAAATTATATTTAAAAAAAAAAAAAAAAAAAAAAAAGCAAACAGTTTATATTTGTGAGAGTTTATAATGTATAGTACAATATGTACATAACAAACTAGTTCTAACAGTTTTCGTTCTAAAAAATTTACTGTATACAGTAAACTTCAAATTATCAGTGCACCGACTAATTGGTTTTCGGATTATCCTTGCAGTATTCTTTGTGTTAACCACTGTAAAATTGGAACATACAAATATCAACTCTAGCATGCAATAATGGATTAACGAGATTTCAGCATCACTTTTTCTTGTGTTCACCATGCTTCCTAAGACACATATATTTTATTTTGGGAAAAAGAGGGCGCTATAGATTAGTAAATACATTACTTATAGGCAAAACCGTACATCATTATAGTGTTTGAGTGAATTATAATAAATTCAATATTTTTTTATTTTTATATTGGCAAGTAAGCTATTTTCGGATTATCAGTATTTCCTGATTATCCATGTGTTGCCTGACATTAATTGATTAACACTGATAATCAGGAGTTTGCTTTACCGGTATGTATAGTCTGTCTCGTGTAAGAATTTCAGTTTTTGACAGTCGTATTGGCATTTCTTTTTCTAGTTGTTTCAATGAAATAAGCTGTGTTTTCCTCTGACGCAAGTGAGTTTTGCACAAACACACTCAGTTGGCTCTCAAACTGTGCAGTTTATAAAAATTTACAGTATTTTCCTGTAGAAATTTTTACACATGATTGCCTTTAGAACTGTCAAAAAATTGAATTCTTATGCGAGACAGACTGTACCTCAATTTATGAGTATATTTTTTTCGCTCTATTAAAAGTACTGGTAAGCACAATTTACGTTTTTCTGTAAAAATAAAATGTATTTCATGTTTCGGAGTGTACAGTTACTTTATCAACCAAACAAGTCCACACAATTCCTGTACGAACCTCAAACATTTATACATCAAGATCCCTGCAATCTTAGATTTCGTCTTACAATTTCAGTGACTTATTTTTAACGCCCAGAACTTCAAATATGAGTTTAAGTGAGAGCATTGGGCATGACATAACATTTATATGTTTACTATCAGGTACCGCAACTTCGTTTGCAAGGTTTTAAATTTAATGCAATCATATTTCTGAAACAAAAAAATTTAGAAAAGTGCTAAATGGGGAAAAATTATATTAAGGGTCATTAATGTAAGTTTCAGAAAATTTTGGAAAGGAAAAATTATTTCACAAAATTTTTGAATATCCCATTTTACTGCTGTACCCCAATTTGCCTCTTACCTCCCCAAAAGTATACTGTAATTTGTTTCGGTAGAAACCTCCGTGGCTGCACCAACTCACAAAATTTTTATTTCATTAAATTAAAACTTTTTCCATTACCCCATTCAACCCTATACCCCATTTTGACCACACCTCCTTCCAATTTTTTTCCCACAAAAACTTTGCAGATGCATGCACAACTCACGAAAGATTTTTAGTTTAGTTTTTTCTGCACTAAGTTGTTCGGGTATCTCGTTCTGTCCCTCTATTCCGTTTTGCCTCCTTGCTGCTCCAAAAATTTTTTTTGCAACTGAAAACCCATTTCATGTCTTTTCACCCCTTTAATTAAAGAATTTTTAAACATCTTGAAGTCCTATCTTAGTTATACTTATAGTACCTAATTGAAGTGGAAATCATGAAAATAGCCTGTTGGGTTCGAGTTGTACAGACAGTTACTGTATATAAAAAAAAAAAAAAAAAACTCATTTTACTCTTTGGGAGACGAATTTCGAAAAATCTTAAAACTACTTTTTGGCTATTTACATAAGCATTATTATTTTGAAGCAAAAAGCAACTCTGTATCCCGAAGGATTTGATAGATATAGATAATTAATCGAAAACACATTTCAGGTCTCTGCACCCTCTTAAAGGCGGAATTTTAGAAAATCCTAGAATTGTTTAATATGCATTTTTATGATTGACCCATTGAGGTAAAAGTCACGATGATAGGCTGTCGGGTTCAAGCTATGTAGACAAATCTTAGAAAACACATTTCACACCTTTTCACTCAATTAGGGGTTGATTTTCAAAAAATCTCTTCTTAGTGCTCGCGTACGACCTAAAGGGAACCCATGCAAAAAATGACTTTTCTATGTCCAGTGGTTTGGGCTCCAGTTTGATATGTCAGTCAGTCAGTCAGTCAGTCAGTCAATGAATTTTATACATAGAGATCTGCTGTTACTGACATCACAATTACAACCATAAAAATAATTAACTAATTAAGTACTATTTTTTCCTTGCATGAGAATGAACACAAATCAAAAATTTCAGAAATTTTGTTCAATAGTCATTACATGCTTTCTTCAATTTTCAAATTTAAATTCAAACCATTCACTACATAAAAATTCAAATAGACCCCACACTGTTCTAATATCATCTCAACAGTTAAAGTCAGCAGAAAAAATTAATAATTTTCCTCAAAAACACATGTTTACCATGTTTTATCTGATAGGCGCACAAATTTACATATGACACAAACTGAAAGTAACAAATTCAGTTTGCTCCAAATCTGAATAGTAAATTATGTACATGCAGTACTTACTTAGTAATTGAAAGAGCATCTGTTCATTTACTATACAAAACAATACTGTCATGAAATACATCACTTTGGAAAGCCCTATAATGTCATTTGGCTAATACTGAGACATCTGTTGTAAAATATGTTCTTGTCTGTTGCATGAGCATATCACAAGTGTTTTATCTCACACAAAATTGCTAAACTTGTTCCCAATATCTTTATTTATTAAAATATAAACACATTTCAAACTATGCTTCTATACTGTCAAAAATATGGCACGCTTTATTATAATCAGGTTTGTTTTAAGGGCCTCTCAAAGTGACTTAGGGTTTTCGGACAGCTCTATCTGTAAAAACACCAGTCTGATAGTATGTAAAGAAAGATAAGATAAAAGTTTTCGTTTCACAGTGAGCGTGTTATAGTGCTCGGCACATAAAGACAATATTATTCTCGATGCACAAACCAGTGTGGCCCATTTAAGTTTACTTACTACTACTTCAAACCGTTAAAAACATCAGGTGTCAGGCCTATGCCAACAGGAGGGGGGCAACTGCCCCTCCGTAAGTATAGGCTACTATACCTGAGGGAGTAAATTATCTTTCTTGCCTTTTCTCCTTTCCCACATTTACATCATTTACAATTAAAACAGGAAGAGTTGTGCACAAGTACTCACAGGATGGTACTTGCAGATAGAAACACACGCACATAGGACGAACACATTTATCCGCGGACGCGTGGTCACAACATTTCGCAGACTACATCTGCTTCATCAGGTGAGTGTGCCTCCACTCACCTGATGAAGCAGATGTAGTCTGCGAAACGTTGTGACCGCGCATCCGCGGAGAAATGTGTTCGTCCTATGTGCGTGTGTTTCTATCTGCAAGTACCATCCTGTGAGTACTTGTGCACAACTCTTTCTGTTTTAATTGTAATTAGTAGCCTAGCGGCCTTTCCCGCCATTGTCCTTAAATCATTTACATTTCAGGATGACATTGGTTTATTTGAAGGGAAAACTGTAGATGATCACATACCCAAAGTGACAGACCACAGTGAGCTGTTTTTTTTAATCCCCCCCCCCCCTTATGAATAATTGGCACATCCCTGTCAGGCGACAATTGAGCAAAAATTTTTAGTACCATCATTATGTGGTCAACGTGAAATACAATCTAAATTTACCCAATTATACCAGGGAGCTCTATTGGCAGTAACAGTAAACTATCGGCAATAGAGTACAGTAACTATCTATGTTCATTGTAGCCTGACTTAAGCAAACCAAGTGGGAGAAGATTACAAAGACATCCGTCAGCTAGTGGGTATAAATGGCAGCAGTGTACATCCGTAAGTCTGGCAACAGAGAGCTGATATCATCATGCTTGCAGCCGCAGTCAAATCAGTGCAACATACCCTTGCCCCATTTTTGGAAAATTTAGGTGACAGATATGATAATTTTTGCATGAGGAATACATGCAGACTGGTATTCATAAAAAAAAAAAGGATAGGTCACAGGAAAACTGGAACATCTGACTTCAAATTTCATATAAACACTTTGTTGATACATCAACTAAGACAAGTGTGAGCAGGTAGACAAAAGTTCCAGTTGTTGTATGCTAGTGCTTATTTAAGTTTAGTGATCTAGTCATGTATAGAGCGCTTACAGATATAGTGGAATTCTTTTAATCTTTATGCACACAATTTCATGCAAAACTGTGCAAGCATTACTTATAAATACGGAAAGGAAAAATTTGTGAGTTCAATGACTTGCATGCTAGAATTTAATGTCCTACGCAAATTCAAGCACATTCTATTCAGTCACTGTCTGCTGTTCTAGCAAGTAGCAGCAAATGGACAAACACAGGACAATGGATTCTAACATACTGGTCATTGAACTCACAAAATATTCATTTCCCAACTTACAAATTCACAAATGTATTTAGACAGGTTTGTCGAGTCAGAGGAATTTCGTGTATCCATGTGCAGCCCACGCTTAACCCTGTACATGTAGGCTATACAAAAGTATGATGCTTTGGCCTAATTCATTACAAAACTTTGAAAATTTACACAATGAGTAAGATATTGTTAGTCAATTCCTAGAAAGCAGACTTTAAACCCACACTAGTCCCACACAATGAAACTTCCTTACTGCGAACTCATTAATACAAAGTTCTCACTAACACATACAGGTTTGCTCTCTCCTTGGATGAGAAATTAAATGCTAATCGCAATGCTCAGTAACAATTTCGTTTTCTTCCTAAAAAATTAAGTGTTAAGTCCACTAAAATTATGTTGGTCATAAAATGTGATGTGAACCACATTCACAGGCTTCTCTACGATCATCTACCACGCAATAGTCGAGACCACACACCAGAATAATTTCAGAAGGTCATGCACCAAGGATGCAAGTACTTGTTGGTTGTAAGGGAACACCTAAACCTTGTACGCGATCAAAGCGCATCTCGCACATTTAGTAAGAGGCAACTCTTAGGGAATAGTAATGTAAAATCTGAAGTATATCTCATATCACTCCCTCTGGCATGTAGTACAACAGCAAATGGAGTACACTTAATGAACGGACTGTATACCATCATAATTTATAGCACCTTATGGATGAACGTGTCAGAGCCCCAAGTCACATGTGGCATTGTAATGTAAATTGTAGAACTAATGATCTTAGTAATATAAGTTATAATCAGGGTTGAAATGACAACAGAACACAGAGGTAATTAGTTGCCCTTGTCTCGAAGACAACCAGCATGGCAACCTTGCACCACTAAGGAATAAGATGGACTCATCAAGTGACGAGCCACCATCACCCATGTCACAACCAGGGGCGTCATTTGGGGCTACAGGCGGAGGGGGGTGGGGGGCAAATTTGGAATTTCATGTGTATAAATATATTGTTTGTATTTTTAAATTTAAATAATGCTAACTTAAGCACATAAAACTGAAGTTTTATTATTAAAGCATCTAATTTATACATGCTTAATTAATAAAAAAGGTGCAACTAGGTCACTGTCGCCGGAAAACAAAATCTTGCCCCTCCCTAGAAAAACCTGAAATGACGCCGCTGGTCACAACCTCCTAATAATAAAATACATAACTTGACTCTCAACTGCAGAATGTCATATAATTTTTAGTATTAATAAGGGTTTTAATGTGTAATGAACACTATTTAAGTTCAGGTCAGGTTAATATTTCTGGAAGGAATACTTTCAGTTATTGATAATTTTTAGTTGTTTTTGGCATGCACCAGCAGCAAGCAGAGTGTGGTACACATCAATCACCTGTAGTGTTCATGTAGCTTCCAAAATCACAGGTCATGCCGGGTGGTCAAGGGAGTAAATAGTGACTATTTTAGAGGAGTCCTTTTATTTACGTATTAGAAACCACGAAAGCAATAATCAAGTGTAATCTTGGTCTGAACATGAGTGCAATGTACAGGTGTGTGGTATTTATACCATACGCAACCATCACAGCAGCAGCGACAAGCTCAGGTTAGCCTCTGGGCTATACTCTCTTGAGATAGAGAACTTGTGCTCGTGTTCCACTGAGCTGGCCTACCATGTGGAGCTGGCATCTAAGGGTACTTCTGTCTGTCCTTTCCTCCCTGGTGTTCCAGCCATAAATACCTATACACTGGTTGTGTCACATTTTTTGTGTTTTCAGGATAAACAACCTAAAACCTCATTACTAAAAAGTGTAAAAATTTGAGTTCCTTATGGTTTACATAAAGAAGTTTCAGTTTATGTTTTTGGGCAGAGGATTCCTGTCTTACACTTTTTTCCCAATTTGTACACAACCTGTAGGACAGAAATAACTGGACAGTAATCATTTCTGTACCTTCGTTCTCGAAAACCGAGTTGTTCTGTAAGCATGGTATCTCAAGAGGTAATAACCAAATACCCTTCAACAATAAAGGAATGTCAAAATTAAAATGCTAAACATATTTGACTCATCTAGTGCCAGTATGAGCACTGTGCCTTCCGCAGTAATACACTGTTCGTTGGGCAATTTTGTTTTTACATATCCATTAGTTATAAACTAATACTGACTTGGTCTTTCCATGACAAATTTATGTTTTTTTTAATACTGTAAATAAAATAATAATGGAAAATCAAGTGATTAAATTTTTATGTTTATTTCAGAACAGTCACATTTTTTAATGAGTCATAGCAATAAGAATATAGTAAATTATTGGAAGAGAATAAATAACAATTATAATTTATTCTGTGGTTATTGGTTTTAACTGGCTTTATTTTTATTGCAAGCAGCAACACCTCCTAGTAAAATCGACCACAGAAAAATGAAGTCTCTAAATTTATATAAACCAACTACAAGCTCACGCCATTAATAACACGTCCACGCTTCAACAATGGTAGATGGCTGTAGTTTCCTATATTGTCCTACGATATTTGGTAATGCATACTAATGATTCTTGTGTGCTACAGCAGGACGTTAATTCATATTAACGATTAATAGTGTTTCAGCATACACAGTATTGCAAGTTACCCAATTAAAAGTAGCTAACATAATTACACAATCAAAGGGGTTTCACAATTTTTAATTTGTTATGAAACTGTGGTTAAGTAACTGACTAAAAAAATTTTTAAACCTATTAAACCATAAGTATTTAATCCAACACTACTGTTGTAAAAACTTACAGGTACTCATCATAAACATCTTGTTTTGGCAGTGAAATTTCTTGATCCTCTTCTAAGTGAGTTTCTATCCAAGTTATAGTCTGCTGAATTTCAAAACGGCTCCCAAGAGGATTTAAAGGCCTATAAAAGATTCATAAAGAAGCACATTAGTTCACGAAATGCATACACCTAAAACTATGCTCAACACGTCTTAGAATTTTTTATGATCTGGGGATGAACAAAATGAGAAGAGAAGAAGGGGAAGAATTAATATTCAAGCTTAAGAGTGTGTGGTAGATAAATAAACGCTGAAAAGATCAATTGATTCCTACGCTTTTTTCGAAGCCAACATGGATAAAATACTCAATGACAATCCTAGATAATGGTATTTGCCAACTTTATAAGTAAATATTTATCCAAAATTACTAATTCGTTACGCGTGATCTCTTGCGCTGCAGTTAAATGCACGGGGTTCCGGCGTCAGAGATTGTGCCTCCGAAGTTCGTAACACTGAAAACAACTTTGTTTAAAACATTGGCTAAAACTATTGTCTAGAATTGCTACTGTTTAATTTTCGCAAATTGGCTTCAAGAAACCTACAGTTGTAGATTAATGCTTTTAGCTTTGAATTACATACCACGCTCTCTTAATTTATTTAAGTAAAGTCATCTCCCGATTATCAGTGCTAAAAGATTCAGCAGATAATCTACAAAGCTTATAAACAGTACATAATACTCACATACATCATAAAATTTCTGCCCTCTTAAAAATGAAACTCATTCAATTGATGATGCAGTGTTCTAAAATCGAAGTTAATGTGAAAAAGAGTTGCAAAATTAAAATTTTACTGAAGTACATTTTATAAAATTATATCTTGAGGAGCAGCAGATATTCAAGAGATGGCATAGTTTTCATCCCCAGAAAGCCATGAAAGTCGATCGAACAACTGATTAAAAAAAAGTTCTTTGAACTAACACATAACTTTAATAAGATAAATATTATGTTTACCGTACATCTAATTAATTTTAATTTCTTAAAAAAATTTGCATCTTTAAGATACTGATACACCTAATTTGCATTTTAAAAAGCTGGTTTGAGTGGAGATACAAGTCATTCAGAGGCTAACTAAACTTTAAACAAATGCAAAGCACAAAAAGTAAAAATTCAATAAAATATTAAGTTAAAAAAAGGCAGCTTCTGTGAGCAAAAATAGTTCTTACCAGAGCATAGACTGGAAGTTAGTCTACATGCCTATTATTTTTCTTATTAGCCAAAATTTTACTTTACACAATTATTTGTTACAAAACACGTCAAGTATTCATAATAGAAATTTAGTTCGCCTAATATGAAAATTCAGTAACAAACTGAGCAAAAACTAAGATAACTGTTTACTCCTAAGTAATTCTACACAGCCTAATTGGTAAACACATAATTTTGATATAGATACAAACAAATAACTTACACTCCTGTTTAAAGTAATATAACAGACAGAGGTACAAGTACTTACAGATGATACTTGTAAATAGGTACACACACACGAAGGGACGACACACATTGTTTCCACGGAAGCGCGGTCTATTTACGGATATCACACTTTCATTATACACGACACAGAGTTTTAATTAGGATGGTGCAAAAATTACTTTCTTATTACAAAATAAAAATGAAAGATATTTCTTTCCTTTCAAGTTTCGTGAAACCGAAACTAAAACAAAAAATTAATTTGTACAGTTAACAGTTAAACCAAAGTTTAACATAAAAATACTATAAAATAAAAAAAAAAAAAAAAAAAAAAAAAAAAAAAAAAAAAAAAAAAAAAAAAAAACACTAAACTTTTTCATGTCAGAAAACAAAAAAGCAGTATGTAGCATATTATCACACCATATCTTTTCTTATAATTACATCTGTGTTTAAAAAATTCAATCATGCCTCGGAACGTTATATAAACAGAATAATCTTTTTGTTTTGTTACCTAAACAAATACTTGACAAGCAATGGTAACCTACTAATAAGGTTACCATGCTTACGCAGCTGTTGTCTAAGAGACTTTGGCTTCTGGATTGCAGCAGGGCTACTGTCCTTATCTAGAAGACACTGCAGGGTCCATTCACAAGGTGAAGTCGCAGCAGAAATAAACTGTTACCTTGACATGGCTAGAACCCAGAAGCCAAGATCTCACATGCAATAGTACTGTCTGAACCAAATGCTCTGGCGGCTGAGTTTGCGGGGTGCAGTGAAGCTACTGATGAGGGGAGCTGCAGCTACGAGTGCAGCCTGATGCCACCCCAAAAACATTTTTCTTCCTAAGCTCAGTGGACAGACAGTCTTAGAAAGACTGTGAAACTACTTCATTATAGGAAATAGTCATTTATAAAAGAGAAAAGGAAACAATTAAAAACAGTAATTTTGTGTTGTCACAAGGAGGTCTTACATAAATGTTTGCCACTTACCAGACGCAAAAACTACAGAAAAAGCCATAAAGTAAATACTGGCGAGCACAATATCTATTTAACTAATACAGACCACAGTAAGAATACTCCAAACACCTTGCAAACCATTTCCAGAAGGAAGGGAGGAGGTAAGGAGGGGAAGTTGATAAAACTCTGTGTGTATTTCCACAGTAAACATCAGGCTACTGATTGTAAACAGAGCTGCTGCTTTATCAATATGCTGCATGAAGTCTCTTTTTTTCTGCTGTAAAGTATCAAGAGAAACATTTGACTACCCAGAAAACACACTGACAGTTGTAATTCCAACTCAGCAAAGAGAAGGACAAGTCGTAACACTACTAAACAGTGACAATATAAATGCTTAAACTGAGTTTAAAATTAAAATAAGTATGAAATACCAAATGCCTTCGTAAGTGCCTGTTAATTATATTATCACAGTTGTACTCAGTGTAAAAAAATATAGAGTTTTATTTATCGAAAACTAGTGTCTCACAGCAACAGGTTGAGTAATCATAATATTTAAAGTCATTATAAAATAGCAATGTAAAAGCATTCCTTGGCATTTTTCGCACAGGTTAATCTAGAGTACATGTGTCAAAGTAAAGTAACCCCCTTACATTTTGTTCAAATGCAGTGAGTTACTGTTCATACGTGTAAAACATGATGTAATTTATTTTGTTGAATTTTGCAATAAACTACAATTTGATAGTTGAAATACATTAGTACTCAGTGTAAACCAGATTTTTTCGTACCCAGCTGGACTTTCCATCACACTCCATCAAATTACCATGTCTACAGTACATTTTTCAAAAATACTGTACATGCAACTGAAACACCTCCCAGTCCTGCTGCCATTAGTATCATTCCAGATATCCAAAAACATGGTGAGCAAAGTGCTTTTGGTGATAACACAAACTGACCAACTGGATACTTGCAAAAAAAAAAAAAAACCAAATAGATGAAGGCCTAGGCAATGCGTTGCACCATTTAGGTTGTGTAATATGGTTATGATCATTAAAGTTACCAAAATAATGTACTACTGACAACTCAGTAGCTGCAAGGTTTGGTTTGATAAACTGTCATTGTAGCATACATAGCAGCCTATATTGGTGAAAAAAATAATTACACATATCCTATACGTGAACAGGCTACTTTTGGCTAATTAATTGAAGACCTCGAGTGTAAATAATTATAACCCACATTTTTAGATAGCCGATGTAAATAATTGTATATTTGCAAATATAAAAGAAATGCTTATTTATAAAATAGGCCTATGTACGTAGTCTCTTTTGTGCCACACAGTAAATTATGAATTTACGTAATGCTTTTGTCCAGATCAGACAATAACTTATTTCAGCATAGCTGAAAACTACAGGAATGATGATGGGTCATTACTTATCACAGAGGTCTTAAATTATTGATACCCTTAAATGGCTCCATAGACTTACTGCCGCAAAGGATCTGAATCGTCTGCCTTTCCAGTGGGAAGTTGAAGATAGAGCAACAGTTTCTCTGCTGTGGACAGGCGCTGCACTTCTTCTAGAATATGAGCCACTGCTTGTTTTGATTCTGGGCTAAAACAATATAAGCAAATTTATTATTACTGGTACTTGTGTTCATCATGTATTATGAAACAATAATGCATGATGCACAGACAGAAAAATTCTGAATGCAAGTTTTGCCTGGAAGTTAAAACAAATATTTGCTAGCTTGAAAGCCTCTGTCAGAAGGAATGAATGATTTTGAGTAATATTGTGGACACACTTGATTAAAACACTAGCCAATCTGGTTCCAGTAACCCAGTTAAAACTAAAATTACAAAGTAATATTAATCAAGCTAGTAAAACATGTTCTTTATTCCGTGTTGTCTCCCTCTTTCGTAGTCTTATATCTGTGAAATCCTTGCTGCTTCATCCAGTCTTGTGTGTAACCTTGTCTCTGTACCATTTATTGTCTGTGCTGTCCAAACTGTGTTGTCCTAAAATTTTCTAGCTGTCCAGGTTAGTTTGTTTCATATTCTTTTGTGTATTACAGTATTTAGGCCCTATATAACGTAATTGTGTTTCTCTGTTCTGTTATCTAACAATTTCTTACAGGATTTATTATGAATTTTCATTTTATATTTGTACTGAGTACAACTAGTTTTGAAAGAATGAGAGATTTTGGTCAGCACTTAACATTTAGGTCTTTAACGCTGGTGAGATGTGACATGAGGCGAGTATGGAGCAACGCTGCATTGATAAGGGCAGGGTGGGGGGGAACACCCCAACAGCATCGTCCTGCATTATTCCCACATGCAAAAACCCTGGGACTGAACCCGCCAGGAATCGAACCTAGATTGCCTTGGTGGGAGGCGAGTAATCTTGACCACTTGGCCCTAATCTTTTATTTTTGTTTATGTCTGACCCGGATGGTTTTCTGGGACAACATAGTATTGCAATGGTCTGCGACTACGATTATACACAAAATCATAATTTCTGCTTGTGGACATTACATGTTAGGTAATAATTGCATTTTTACCTACTAACGGATACCATTTTATTTATTTGACGGAACAGTACTACGGTTAGCACAGAGTTGTTAAGGGCGCTGCCTACCTGACAGCCTTGGTTTCAGCAAGGATAGGGATTTACATGACAGATTATATATATTCTTCAATGTTCAGTCATTGTTAATGATATTTATTTTTGAAAAGAAAAAAAAAAAAAAACACTTTCTGCATTGAAAAGAGAATATTGCTACAGGAATAAACGTGTAGCAAAACATTTACGAGATTATGTTTTTGAGTGTGTTTTATAATGAGCATACTTAATTGTTCATTGATTTAAGAATATTTTCAACAAATCCCCTAAAAGATCCTGCAGCAATGTGAGCCTTAACAAAATAAAAAAAAATTGGTTGTGGCATATATGTGGGTTCAATGGTACAGAGCCACATAGAATACGATGTACTAACATGTACCTCTATCCTTGCTTGTGCCAGGATTCCAAGTTACACTACACCCGTGTAACTACCCCAAGCTTCCGCTCAGTGATATGTTAGATTCAAATTAGTGTTAATACAGATGTGATGTGAAGTGCACAACATGAATAAACTAACATGTCAATCCCCATATTAATATTAACTTAATGATTTAAGGTAATAGTGGTGAATAACTGAGATGTGTGAAGTTACCAGAGAAACATCATCACTCTATTGTCAGTTCTACAGCCAGATTTCAGATCCGTGACAAATTGTAACGTGGGTGACTGTAACGTTAGTGACGAACATGAAAATATTTAAACTAAAATTTAAGTACAATAGTATAAAATAAATACATACAAGTTTGCATATTCCTATTCAAAAAAGTTTACACTAATTTCTAAGAGCACAACTGTATTTACTGAATGATTACCAGAGCAGATAATTAACATTTAAATTTTAGCTATACATGTTACGTCCTTTTATTGTAACGTTAGTGACCGAAGTAAATCACTCAATATTCTACACATTTTGATTCCTTAATTAATGAATAATTAGGATATGCTTGTATAA
This sequence comes from Medauroidea extradentata, assembly GCA_003012365.1. Classification (NCBI taxonomy): domain Eukaryota; kingdom Metazoa; phylum Arthropoda; class Insecta; order Phasmatodea; family Phasmatidae; genus Medauroidea; species Medauroidea extradentata. Next base: position 23,941 of record PNEQ01109360.1, read on the forward strand.
ATAAAGAGCTTCACTGCTAGGTATCGGCATGTGTTAATTCAGTTGTGTGTGAAATATTATACAGGAATACAGACTGCAGTAATAGTCATATTGTAACGTTAGTGACCATGGACAAGCCCGGGTAGTAAATTGCATATATTTATTTTACAAGAGATTTTTGTTTCTTGTTATAAACTTTTAAGCAAAGGTTTAATTGCGACTTTATTTTCACATTTGGGGATGCCAGTGGGTATTTAAGATTTATATTAGAAATAAATGCAAAAAAATTGAAATACTGCAGGTCTAAATATCCATGGCTGGCATACAAGAGGATAGTGCTTAGTGGCAAGGAACTCCTGACATCCAATATTTCATATACAGTATTTGCTGCATGGCAGATGAACTAATGTTCACAATAACGAGAATTTTTAGTGTTGTATTGCATCTTTCGTGTCATGATGTAATTCCTGAACTGAACAGTACTATATGCTATTTCCGATTTCGGAATAGTGCTTCTGGAGAGGAATGGAATTGATATTGTTGTTGTAAGGTAAGTCGTTGACGTAAAATATTATTTTGTGTTGTACTTATTTTATTAAAGGTTATTTTCCAAGAGAATGTATACATGTGTACTGTCAGGTAATTTGTGATGTTGACGTATAGGGCCTATATGTTTACAGTGACGAACAGCCTATATAAAAATTTAATATTTAAAAGTTGTATCACGAATTAACAAAGAGCAAATGTGTTTCCTTTTACTATTCAATCCCTGTAAATTGATATTTAATAGTACAATAAAATTCATTTACTCTATTTTACTTTGCAATATCAAAAAAATTTTTTAATATAAAAGGTGAACTTTCAGGCACAGTAATCGTATTATTGTATTATTTTTTATCTGATATCTCAAAGAAACAAAGAGCAGATGGGCTACATTTTACTATTCGATCCCAGTATATTGTAATTGAATAGTAAAATAAAACCCATCCGCTCATTTTACTACTTTGCGATACCAAAAAACTGTAAACTACACAAATTGAATTTTATGAATGGAATTGTAGAAATTAATCATGTGGAAGTGTTATGGGAAAGTAAAAAAAAGTGGATGGGTTTTACTTTACTATTCGAAATCAGTATATTGGCATCGAATAGTAATATTAAGCCCATCCGCTGTTTGTTACTTTGCGATCCCCAGTGGACGTTTCCATTTTTGTGTCGCCACCCAAAAACACCTACTTTTCCGTGGATCCCTGTTAGTGTGAAAAATCCTGTCTATTCAAACAGTATTATCGTTTCTACAGTGACAATTACGCATCTTCAAAAACTGCAAAAATTCTGTCTGCATAGGTAAACAAAGATAATGACAGTACTTACTTTTTCTGTAGTGTACATTCAAGTACAACGTAGTTTCACTTTCAAAGTTTCTGATTGGCCAAACCTTTTATGCAGCATAAGTAGTAAGTAAAAACTGAACATGATTCAACTTTTCTTAATACTAAAACTTGCCTTTTGTATGTGCTTATCGCAATGTACAATTTTAACTAATCAAACTGAATTACATACAGGTTAACTCTTGTTTGGTTAACTGCTAGTGTCCATTGCAACTCAGCCAATAGGAATGCACAAATATAATTAAATAGCCTAATACAAATATTAGTCACACGTCAATGTTTATACCAACGAGCAATAGTAGGTTATTCTAAAGCTGCAAAATTCCCACTTCCTCTCAAAACATGACACCTTAAAACAAGAACTACTAATCTCACATTCTATAAAACTATTTTCAACTAAATCTTAACAACTAGAACCACACATATATCTATTGACACTTAACTTATGAGTTGCCTGCTAACAAGCTGGTTCGAACTAGAATGCTTATGTTGCCACTTACCTATCAAACGTGATAGTGGATTCATAGTAAAAATATTACCAAATGCAGCCACAGCTATTAGCCTATTGTGAGTTAAACTGTGTCAATTATAATTTCAATCAACATTTTTACAACATGCAAATCTAGAAAGCAGGTAGCCTAATTTGTTTCTGTTAAGATATTTCTGCTGATATTTGAAACAAAAAATTATTGGCTGGCCTACAAGTTGGCACAGCCATTACACCCAAATTTTTAAGTAGTAAAAACAATTTACGAAAACCAGGTGACTGAATCACACAACGTTGATCGGTATTTATGCTGAAGAAAATTTCTACCTCTAAATAGGCCTAGTTGCTTCAATGTAGGGCCTAATATTTTTATACACTCAACTCCAGTTACTTCCTAATAACTTAGGCCTTCTCCACAGAAACCCAAGTTTATTTAGCCTATACACTGCAGCACACACGTTGAAGATAATCAGCATAGCCTATTATTAAAAATTATTAATAGTAAACATAATTTTTCAAAGATTTGTTTTGCTTATGCCATCCACCTGGTTGCAATAATTTTTCTAAAAATCTTTCTTGGACAGGTCATTCAAAATTAAGGACCTCAAAGGCAAAATATGCTACATTTTTATATTTACTGCACAGCAAGTCATGAAATTATCCCAATAATGTTTACACTTACTACTGTTACACTGACAAGGTCCCTATATTATTACTGAAATGACAGTGTACCAGAAAACTTAAAATGCAGAGAAAATTACTATCCAAAATAGAGAGCAACTCATGTGGTCCAAATTATGTGACAATGACTGTACCTAATGGCATCTTCGACAATCTGTCTAATCTTGGTGCTTTTGCTGTCAAGGCCATTTATGTTACACTTGTCTGGCGTGCGAGCCGATGGATCAAAACCACTCAAATTACCGTTGCACGAGCTGCTAACGTTAGCAGTGTCACTACTTGTATCGCTTGCTGCCTTGTCACTCGAAAAAATTTTCCGGCGAGAGAGATCCAAATAACCACCGCAGTTAATAAATTCAAACTTTTTCTTACTGACAACTTTTTTATCTTGAAGTTTATAATCTATCGGTGAATTACAGCTTCCTGCGGCTCGCTCTTGTGGTTTAAGCCCATCCATTGCCTCAGAAAAGAATTTAGATGGTATTTTAACCAAAATCTTAGTGAACCCACACCAACCATCTTGTCATACCGATCAGCTGAGCAACTTTCAGTGTTTGACGTCAAAGAAGTTATTGTAAAGGAAAGATATTCCTATATAGGATGTATTAGAGAAACAAATACTGACGTCCTCAAATTTATAATAAATCTTTTTTTTAATCGTATGAAGTTAGTGAGATGTAAGTGTAATATAATTCTTGTAGTTTTTAACTTTGCTAACATATACGTTCTTTAAATTACTTACATCTATGTCAATTTAACAAAGTCTGAAAAAGTGTGTATTATTGCAAAGTGAAATGCTTTGGTGTTACCGATTGTGTGTTGAGACAGTACAATCTTTGGGAAACAGATGGCGTTCACTTCCCTTATTTGTTTTTGAGATGGTAGTATAATAGCATTTCTCAAAATAGAATTTTACTCAATAAAATAAATAGCGTAAAATTTAACTAAATAAAAAAAATTGTTTCAAGTCCTTTATTTGATCTGTGGATTGTTATGCATGTACTGGCTCATTACCGTTATTGTGCAATTCCTAATGTGTCAAGCTGCCACTCGTAACTTGATGAGGATAAACAATTAACAATAATAATTATTATTTAAATGAGATTAATAATGTACAATATATGTATGTCTACTTTATAACATTTTTTATAAAATATAATTTTAGCTTCTCTTCTCAACGGTCCTCGGTAGTATAGTGGTTAGTATCCCCGCCTGTCACGCGGGAGACCGGGGTTCGATTCCCCGCCGGGGAGATCTTTTTGACATGAAATTTTTTATTTCCATTAAATTACGACAGTGATCATTCGTTAAATTAACAAAAGATTTTTGTGTAAATGCTGCGGCAGTATAGACGATACGAAGCTGAATAAAACCAGATAGGTTTTTTACATTCTGTTAATCCCACCTTGAGGATATACTCTGGGATGCTGGGATATAGAACATTAAATCAATATTACATTCGCTTTCCAACAACATTTTACATACTAATATTAATACTTTAAAATCTAACATTAAAGAATTGCACAAGTAAATTAAGATAGAAACACAATTTAGTACCAAGTTAAGGAATAAATACTTTCATCACGTGTCACAAATAAGTAACAATGTAAAGATTTATAAATAAATGTTGTCCTAATTATTTATACCATGTTACTTCACCTTATATTTGCAAGGTATTCATCAGTTTCTTGGAGTTTATAAAAGCATTGAAATTTAAACAATAACTGAATGGATTTAGTAAATTTATTAATGATCTGTTCTGTTACATGATTAGGTAATTTACTAAAAAAAAGTGTATACCTGTGTAATAGATGCCTTTTGCGTATGCAGAGCTATTATGTTGTACATTTCTGAGTTTATAGCAATTTCTGGTTGAAAAAAATTTTTTAACCTAATTTCAAAACATTTATGATAAATACATGATAAAAAGCTTCAATTTTATAAATTTTAAATAATTTTCGACATGATGATGACTTTTTAGTTTTAGCTATTATTCTAAGTGCTTTTTTTTTTCTCAAAATTCTATCCCATATTTCATTGTCGAGTTGAAAAAAGCATACTATGCCATTCTTAATGTATCTATATTGACCAGTTCTTGTAATGCTCTTAATAGAAGGCATATTGATGCCAGCTTAGTTGCAAGGTTATTGATATGTTGGACCCATGATAACTTTCTGTCAATACACAATCCTAAAAATTTGACATTATCAGCTTCTACAGCAATATTATTTTTATAAATACTAAGTACAGTTAAATATTTTTGTTATGTTTACTAAATAGATTAAATTGTGTATTTAATATATTTAATAATGTATTGTTTGTCTGAAACCAACTGTCAACTATTTTTAATACAGTTGTACTTTTTACTTTTAAATTATCCTTATTCTCATCACTTGTAATAATGCTTGTATCATCTGCAAACAGCATTAACTGGCCATAATCAATCGCAGTAGGCAGATCGTTAATATAAATTAATTTAATTTCTTTGAGAAAAAAAGTAAGTAATGTAAATTATTGAACGACTTTGATTCGTAACAACTGAAAAAGTGACAAACATAACATCACGTATGTTTTTATACAGGACAGACAAATTTCATCACAGTTTCATGTACGTATACATGTGCTACCGTACGCTGCGATAACTGCTGTTTGCTTTGAAGTAAAAATTTAACATTTTCCTCTCTCTCTTGACTGCAAGAAACATTTGTTGTAATAAATTCTGCTCACAAAATGTATTCCAGAAAGGTAACCACCCCATACAAATACTATTCCTCGTCACGTTTTCTTTTGGGTATTAATTCCCTAAATTCATCGACCTTTTTTTTATAATGCTGAGGCTATAAGTTTATGTTTAAACTAAAGTAAGCGTATACAGGTTACATTAACTTACAGGAAGGAATAGATTTGAGAGTCGCTTGACATACGGTATGATGTTTTCACAGCATGAGGTGCAGACGGAGCAGCGACGGAATGTAAAGAAAAACCGGAGATCATTTAGAAAAGCAGTCGTCCCACCTGCAACGTCCGTCACGTTTCCTACATGCGACCAATCAGTATGGCCCTACCGTGGATTAGATCCAGATCGAAGTGGTGTAAGTAGTCAAAGTGTTGATCACACCCTCACCGATGTCTTCATTTGATTTTTTTAAAGAGTTATACGATTTATTATTTATATAAGTTACTAAATTGTTCATTGTAACTTAATTCTGCTTAACGATTAATACGTTATTGATTGCATATGTGTAACTTAAGTAACATTGGATTTCTCATCTTCTAAAACAACTAAAAAACTTTGTACAACCATTTTAAACAAAAATTCCAAACAGATTTTTTTTATATTTGCTCTCGTTTAAGCTTTGAAAAATAATTATCACAAAATAACAGAAACAAAAGAGCGTGCGCCATTCACTGAATAGATATTTGGAGTGGAGACTTCGCTTAAAGTGAATTTGAATAATTCTTCCGGTTTCAATGTTAGGCATATGTAAACCTCGTGCAAATCGTTATTGCATAAAGATATCCAAAATACTTAAATATAAAATTTTAATTATTTGTACAGAAAATATGATGAACTATATAAGTTGGGGTTATATAAAAGTTCGTTATGTACGTTGCACGATAAAATATGTTGCGTCATAAGCCTGAGAATAAACATTCCCTCTGTTAGATTCACATTTAAGTTAGGCCTTATAGTCCCTGCCGGAAATATTCTGGTAACGACGTAAACGTTCTCTGTAAATTGCGTTTACTTTAATCACTGGGAGATAAGTGTACCAAACAATTTATCACTTGTAGTTGTTTACACAATTATGTTGTGCACTGTACATTTCAACTGTACCTTCTTTCACCCTTCCTATGCTATGTATGCTATCTCTGCGAATCAAGTAAAGTATGAGAAAATCTCATCTTTAGTTGCGAATAAGTCTAATTACCAACATATTTAAGGTGTATGAAATTAATCGCCAAAATTCTGCTATTGAAATGAAAGGAACGAAAAGTGTTACTTAATTGATTGTTTAAGAAATTCAAATAGCCTACGTGAAATTAAATGCTTACGACTGTCTTTTGAGTAATATGCAACTGGACTTTACAATTTTTTAAAAATGTAATTGAGCTTGTTTCTCTTCGAACATAAAAAAAATCATGAAAAAGTTCGACGTTCCTTTCATCATGTGCAATGTCAACACCCTCTGAATCAATTAAATACTCCCTCCATTGCTGTAGAATGTCTTGAATGTGAATTTCTATCTGGTCCCCATCTCCTTTCCCACGTCTGGAATAAGTTTCCACCATAGTAATATCTTTTTCATTAACACTCAACGATTGTATATATGTATAATGTAAATACCATGGTTTTAAATAATTGTGTAAGTGGCGAAGTTTTCGTTAACTGACTTGTTAGTCGAAGCGGTATAATTTCTTGCCACGAAAAAATTAGCAATCCCGGCAAAAACAATTATTTTAAACAAAAAATCCAAACATGTTTTTGATATTTTCTTTCGTTTAAGCTTTAAAAAAATTACTATCACAAAACAGCAGAAACCCGGGAGCGTGGCTTGAAAATATATTTAAAAGACAGTAGAACAGGAGTAGAAAGATATGGACGGTCTTATTGTAACCCGCGTGGGTTCTCCTAATTTAGTAAAATTACTTTTCAATTGGTTACAAATATTTACACTACCGCAAGCCACGGAAACAGTCTAAAAAACATACTGACAAAACTGTTATCAATTTGCTAAGTGCTTGCCAATAATTTTCGTTATGGGGAATGTTTACTGCAGTGTAGGTACATAAGAGCCAATTTTATCATCATCAAAACTTTTGGAGAGGGCTACACACTCTACCTCCGTTCCCGTTTCTCTGATTGTGAGCTATGCAATTTTATGAGCAAGAATATAATTTTCCCTTGCTCTTAAATATATTTAACAAATGCTGTAAAACAAACCTTACTGTAATGTGTATAATACCACGTTACATTCCTTTGAATGTGTTCCTGGGGTTTCTCAAAACATCCTGCGACCTATTAGAAGACTTGCAATAACCTCTCATCTACCTCTTACACGTTTAATTCACCATACGAAACTTGTGTGTTTAAAAATAAGTCGATAATGTTTCTTAAATTGGTCTGTTAAGGAGTTAAGTAAATATGGGGAAGTTATACCACCTGTAATAGACTCGAAGTGTAATATTTTATGTAAATAATTGTCACTTTAAGGTTGATTTTATGGTCAAATGACTTCCCTTATATTCGCTTAACGGACACACACACACACGCTAGTTTTTACCCGCTCGCGTTGATGTCCCAAATATCATTGAAAGAAAATAAAGTTCCCGCGACTTTGTTTGCGTATAATTTGTCCCTGTAAAAGACGCCACATGTGAACCACTTGGGAAGTTGACATACTACGCCTCGCTTCCTCGTCGTCCCACTTGCATTGACGCCTTCTAATGTGCCTGGGACTGGCGGCCCCCCGATTCCAGCGTCTTCTAGTAATCTAGTGGAGCTATCGAGGAATAGATATCGCGAAAATATTCTCCGTGTTCAGGCGTGAAAGCGTAACAAACAAACAAACTCACATTCGAATATATAATATTAAAAGTAAGGATCAGTAAGTATGGTATTAGTATGATTAGTAAATAGTAATCAGTATTAGTATAATTTTCATAAAAAACTTTAATCCCCCATTTCACCCCCTTCAAGTTTTATTTTAGCAATAAAAAGTAGCCCCTGTTCTTCTCCAAGGTACCAATCTATCTCTATACCAATTTTCATCTAAACTGGTTCATTGGTTTAAGCGTGAATGCGTAACAAACAAATAATAGTGACTGCGTGTGTGCTACATAATCAAATTAAAGAGTGCAATAGTAGCTAAAGTAGGGTCTGGTCCAAGTAAGTGCAGAATTTAGAGGGTTCTGTCTACCTAACTTGCAGCCAAGGAGTTTAAATGGCGAATCAATGTTAGAATTAATTAATTATCAGTCAGTCAATTTAAAAAAATATAACTGCTTCAAATAAATACAGTACCGGTCAAAAGTTTAAGACCACCATGTGTAAATCATCAAACTTCTCATAGGACCTAAAGTTTTGCCGCGATATAGATGACAATTTTTTTGAATATTCTTACAGGTATAAGAAAAGAATCCCCACATACGTATACAATTAGATGCTATGCTTAGTTTAGGAGTTATGAAGTTTTCAATATTTTCTGGCAACCACAAAATTACTACATTTTGGGATATAAAAAAAAATGTATGGCCTATTATATTGACGTCTTACTTACATTCAATAGCTGGGCTGTCTGTCTATGGGTTTTTACATTTGCTCATACCCATCATTATTATTGCTATTTAACATTGTCTGACACACTTTGCTTACCCATTGTTTACAAACACAGGTCAAGTAATTGCTGTAACTTGACAGAGCTGCAAACAGTGGAAAATTGCTCCAAACACCGCACGCACACAAAATGGGACTTGTAGTGCCACCTGTTGAGCAGAAGATGAGTAACGCGGATGAAGAAAGCAGGTTCCGGTAGCTATTTCGGCAGAAAAGTTATAAATTTTTGAATTTCGTAAAAAAATAGGGAGATTCTTAAAAAAATATTTTATGATAAATGTGCCTAGCTTTTCTGCCAAAAATGTTTCGGATATTTTTCGATTTGAGCAAAATAAAAAACACACTTTTCTACACCAATAAAAAATTCAACGTCGAAATAACGTCAATAGAATAGGCCATACAATTTTTTTATATCGCAAAATGTAGTAATTTTGTGGTTGCAAGAAAATATTCACAACTTCATAACTCCTAAACTAAGCATAGCATCAAATTGTATCTGTGGGGATTCTTTTCTTATACCTGTATATATATAAGCTAGTAATTTTAGCCAGTGAAACTATCCACTAGGTGTTCCCGCCTTCGGAAAAGGTCACACTGTGTATGAGAGAAGGCCGGAGTGAAGGTTGGGCCGGTTGCTGGACTAGCGAGACATGCCTGTCGCCCGCCGGCCCGAAGAATGGATGAAATGAGGGTGAGATCGACGGAATGAGAGAGGCGGATGGGGGAACGGGAGATCCCCGAGAAAACACACTGGCAAACGAAAACTTCCGCCACATTTCTAGCATGCGAAATGTCCGGGACCGAACCCACCGGGAATCAAACCCGGATCGCCCAGGTGGGAGGCGGGAGGACTGACTCCTCGACCACCACGGATCCTCTAATCTTTGGTAAATATACATTTTAAAAATATATTTTACATATTAAGAATTTAAAAAAAATCAGTTTCTCACGTGGCAGTATTTTTCCAGCATTTGCACTTCTTTTTTGAAACTGTTTTCTTTAAAACTAACCTATCGAAAAGAAAATTTAAGGATGCCGCGTACTACGCACTTCAATTGCATTGCAATGTGAGGAGAAATACGAGTTTTTAAGTAACTATTCCCCATGTTCCCATTGTACCAATATGCGAAAAGGAAACACACTTCGGTAAAGGACAGAATGTAGTTGTTAAGACACAGAGCGTATTAAAAATAATATTAAAACACTATTTGTAAGCCCTCTAACATGGCTAAATACTGCATTTTCAGACTGCCATATTAAAAACTGTACTACCCGTATGTAGTATGCGAAATTCACATAGGAACGTGCCCTAAACTTTGCTACAAATTTTCCACCAATAAAATTACAGTATATGGCCACCACTTAAAGTTCCATAGTATTAATGGATCGGCGAGAATCTTGCACGCTAAAAAATTCTATCCATTCTAAGGTTGCAGCTAATTCATTCAAATGAATGACAGTACAGTTATTGCGCAGCATAAATTTCATTTGAAATATTGAAAGATACAAGGGATCTGTGTTACGGCACCATCAGAATGATAGGAATCTAGATATAATTCAATTGCTTTGATTTATTTCGTTAGCAATTTTAATTTCTGCTGCAACCTTAGAGTGGACAGAGTATAGTTCTCTGCTTGACTCGTGGCGATGCGGCATTTGATGTACGCTTCAAGGTCGCTCTTATAGCCCCGTCGCTTCTGGACGCGCCGGTTGGCGGCGCCCTCAAAGCGTGCGTTATGGGAAGTGTTTAATTAGCATAAGCGGCTAGTTAATTATTTTTGTTTGCTCAGTAATCAAATTTAGCTGATCCTATATAACTGCTACTTCGTTGAATCCTGCAGTTGGTGAGGTGAGAATTTATTTTCTGAAGAAATATAGGATTGATACATTAAATACTAACTGAAAAGTTTTTAGGATAATGCAGTAGCAAGTACAACAACACAAACTGTCTGCTGTCCACTAAAACGAATCAGGCTAATAAATAAGCTGTAGCGTATATCCAATTACACATATTAACCAACATGGCTAAAAGGACGCTCACTTATTAAACTCGCACAGTAATTTTGAAGTCTTGTAATTCCGACATTATACGAGTCATGATTTATAAGAAATACAACCTTCATTCGTAAGAAATGTGTGTAACGAACTCCTGCTACATAGATTACTTGTAGCGTTGAATGCACGCCTGGTTGCCTACCTGGATATTAGAAGGCGTGCCTACATTTGAGCAAGATGGATAATGTTTAGCTACGTTAGCTCATTACATTCATTGGCGCGATTTTCTAAGAAGGCGTAGTAGATAAATAGGGCTGAGTTCTACGATTGAGATCTACACGTTTTTGAAACTCAATATAGAAAAACTACAAAACAACAATCCTTGGTATTCATATTTACGAACTTTATTAGCAAACATTTACCCAAAATGATGCACCTGTTAAGCGAAATTTCTTGCGCCGCAATTAAATGTATGAGATTTCGGCGTCAGCGATTGTTCTTACGTTACTTGAGAAAAATGTTTGCTCAGAAAGTTGGCAAAAACGTATGGCTGGAAATAGTTCCCTGTACCAAACCTTTAGCATTGATCTTTCTAACCTGTAGTACAATTAACGTTAGCGTATGTCACTGGACTGGCGTGAAGTCGTCTCGCCTCTATGGAACATATTAAGCCGTAATATTAACGCTAAAAGTGTATTGTGCTCCCCCTCCTGTGCCTATTATAAAAGCTTCTTCTCCAAGATGGTCATACCAAAAAAGGACTGCAAAACGCCCAATTTCGCCATTTTTGGCCACTATTAAATATGCTTTAATAAGTAGCGGTAAATCTTAAATAGGTTCTTTGAATGCTATTCCTAAGCAGACGTTAATTATGCGCTTTGAGCAGATTTCGAACAATCTTGCAACACCCGAAGCTCTGCATCTCCTGGCGTCCTGGACTGGAGTACTCAGTCGTCGATAAAATCTGAACTGCTCATCACAATTTGATTGGTCACTTTTGCCGAGTATATATTTTATTAATGGGCGTCTGTTTAAACAGGCCTAGTACGTATTATGATCTGTTTTCAAGTAAAAAATTAGAAAAGGTTTTTAGAAAATAAGAAATTGAAACCACAAAATCCATAAAAATGAAAAACTGCAACTTTGACCATTTTTAATATGATAATATTAAGGCCTCTATAATATGCAACACTTCAAAAATACTCGAGGTTTTGATTTGAAAATAATTTTAGTATCCGAAAACATATCGTCCAGAGATTTGCTGATGTTAAAATTTATTTTCAAATAAAATTGCGATTATTTCTAAATTATGTTATTATAGAGACCTGGATAATGTATTATTAATTACTGTAAACGTTATAGTTGACCATTTTTATGGATTTTATGCTGCCAAGCCCTCATGTTTCTGAAATCAGGTTTTGATTTTTTACTTCTCAGGTACAGAGCCCGGATCTTCCTGAATCAATCCAGCATGTCACCGTTGTGCCACCTCGCTCGTGTGGTGATGGAGGGGGAGAGGGGTGGAGGCCAGACCGCTAACAGCGGGAGTATACGTGATCAGCAGACCAATCACGACCTCGAAACTGAAGACACCATGAACAACCAGAGGTGTTTACCAAAAGGAACCTTCTAAAATCAACTAACGCTATATTTCCGGTCGTGTAGCCAGGATGTTTGACCACCGTAGGGTAGCTGGCTCTGTTCACTTTTCCGTAGTTTTGTCAGTTAGACGCCGGTCAACGGTCTTAGAGGTCCTGGGTTTGAATCCTGGCTGGGGCGTGGATGTTATGTTATTCTTTCACTTCGCTTCACCCTCATCAGCTCTTAAGACCTCGTAAAGGGCCGTTAAACAACCTCACCTCGATTCACTTTTTGAACGCAAGAAAACTTCACTTGGATTATACTTTTTGGGACGACCCCGAGTTAAAATTTTGCCTACGCAGGCTAACCACGAATATTAGCTAACATTAACGGTAGAACATCAGACATCATTTAAAATTTATTTAGGTCTTCCTATTACATTTATTTATTTAACTTTTGTTACGCTACAAATAGTGTATAATTTGACGTAACTGACACATTAAATATAATTTTGACCAACTAATTGTATTACGTTGCCTCGCTAGATTGACGAAAGTGAATTATTGAGGATATCTCGGCAATAACACAGAACCAGGCAGTGAAACAACCGTCAACCATGTGATATTCTACACATTATTGTGACCAAAGTATGAAAATAAATAGGAAACAAAAGTACAATGAAAAATAAATAAATAAATACAACATTGTGACGGACCACCGCTCATTAATACAAATGTTACCTTGCTACTACTAAACTGAGTGTATGTATATGTATATACAAACGTCTTATTAAAAGTTACTTATCAACGTGTCTACGCGGTGTTTGTTAACGAATAGCATTTAAGAATCGTCACACGTCCAATGATAAGGTATCATTTTTGTCGTATTATAAGTGTATTTTGTGAAAGTGAAAATGGCTCAAACGAGCGTTTTCTGAGGTGTTTTTAGCTGCACAATGTCCAACGTGGTACATGAACTTCAAGAGTATTTTTAAGCCACGCATTTTACTATTATCTTTACTAGTGTAATGTAAAAATAATAAGTCAGCACGTAAAGTCACGTTCATGCGTGCCGTCGACGGAAAGATTGAAGGTACGGCGAAGTAACACCCTGGCGGCGACAAAGCGATATTTTTTTTGGTAGTGAAACAGTAGGTTTTAAAACCCTCAATCTTTAGTTTTGCAGTGATTTCGAAAGATTTTTTACGCAAATTTATGCATATATAAAAATTCATTCTTACAGTTTTAACACTTATATATCATCGTTTGTATTTGAATTTTTCTGTTGCAATACACCAAACGGATTTTTAGATTTTTGCCTCTTGAAATATTACATTTTTTGTTGTCAAATTAAGCCAAAATGAAGAAAAATAACTTTTTTGCTAGTGAACGGTACATTATTAAAAATAATAACTCTCTGAAAAAATTTGTTTATCGTATGACTGTTCACAGTCTCACATTTTTTCAAAGCATTTGGTTTCAAAAAAAATTGAGTTACTTGCAATTGTTTGAAATAAATGAAAGATCATGGCCTTAAGAGTTAGTGGACCTGGCGTGCGAGACGTACCGTAAAACGGGGTGAGATTGTGCCAAGTGGGGTGAGATTGTGACAACCTAATTGTATATGTTTGTTTACATATAGTAAAAATAAGGTAAGTACATAGGCTTAGTTCTGAAGAATAAATCAAGTTTGAAAAAAGAACACAAGAATAAAAAATTATATGCTATTATTTTATGTAGAATTATGTTGGCACAATCTCACCCCAGCGTGGCATAATCTCACCCCGTTTTACGTTACTGTAGTGTGGTACGGAAAGTATTTTTTTCTTGAGTAAATATTAAATATTTTTTTTCAAATGCGTTTATCTACGAAAGGAAGACACACTTAAAACTGCGTCCGTATGGTTTTAAAAATGCGATCCACTATCTAAAACATTATTACCAAGCGCCTCAAAGTTGCTGACTTTTTCACGTTGCTGTAGCTGATAAAATATCAATCATAATCATAAAACAAAGTCACAGGAACCTGCATTGGACTTAACCTCATACTTTGCACAAGTAAAGTAATAGGGTCATCGCTTGAAGTCCTGTTGAGAAACACATTCTACAAAAAACACTGCGCGCTAGTTTAGTACTTACGACACGGCGACAGCAAGAGCGAAGGAAGGAGGGGGGGGGGGCAAAATGGCAAAATGCCCCGGGCCCCAACCTGAATGGGGCCCCGATCCCTTACCCTAACCCCTGAGAATAAAAAGTTAGGATCTTTCATGTTCCAGCTGTAAAATACGGTACATAACAGTTACTACTTGTATATTGCTAGAAGGTACTAAGAGTCGCTTATGAAAATTCACTCGGTGGAGGAGGGTAGGTTATTTCAGTCATGTGATCAGATTTTGTCGGTTACCAGGAGTTAATGGACTTCTGCAGCGCTATTCAAGGTTTTATGATGGCGGGAAATTAAAAAAAAACTGTGTAATCTGTACTTGATAAATATTTTGCTAAATGCTATGTCCACAGTTCCGTCTTTACACAGTATTTTATTTATATTTAAAGATATTTGTTCTGATAGTTGAATTAAGATTAATTATACCACAGTTGGAAATATAATGTGTGTTTTATGGCGAGAAAACTTACCGAGACAGTTCACATTTCGGAAGACCACGGAAATTTAACACGAAAGTTTGTCGATTTGAAGATTGTTTTACAATGTTCATTAACCGACCGCCATCTTGTCACTAACACAATGTTTTGTTTGTTGCCAACTGTTGGCGTCTTAAGAAAGCATAAAGTTCATTCACACTAATTACAAATCAAACATCCCCCCGCCCAAAACGAATGATATATCAGTGGGAGGGAAGAGGGCAGTTTCCGAGTGGGCCTCCGTTAGACTTCTTGCCCGTCTGCACAGAGGCGATCTTACAACTCCGTCCTAACTTCCACTTGGCAGGAAGCATTTGCTCATCTTTAATCAACACAAGGGTACCCACACTGAGAGGTGGTTGCGGATCTGTTCATTTTGACCTCTGATGTAATGTATGTAAGTAATTCTGACTCCACAGTTTCCAATAAGTCTGCTGTATTTGCTGCATCAGATGTCATCGGTTCCAACAAGAAGACGGAATACTGGTCACATTAGGTTCTTGAATATATGTCAATGGTGCCATTACCAAAAAAAAAAATGAGCAGGTGTCAAGGCTGCGAGATCACTCGTGTCCTCACTAATAGGACAAAGAGGACGGGAATATAGGATTGCTTCAATTTGAACAAAAACAGTGTTAAATTCCTCATAGGTAAAAATTTGGCTCCCAGTTGCATGAGACAAATGTTATTCACAGAATCGATCCCAGCTTCCCACAATCCACCAAAGTAGGGTGCCGCTGGAGGATTCAAATGCCACTGAATACCTTCCGCAGCTAGTTAGGTTGACGTTTCTTGCTGATACAGCCCAAAGTTGAGGAAACTGCATTATTTACCTATTATCGCTCTGGCTCCCACAACATTTGTGCCTTGATCTGCTTCTGTGGGTAATCCTGGGAGGACTGTTGCAAGCGTCTTCCTGTAAAGAGAGAAGTTATTTAAGTTAATAGTTAATTTTATAGTGAAAATGAGTTAATTTCGCGTTTTAAATTATGAATTTCAACTTTAAAAATTTCAAGAAAGCTCTGTTATTGGTCAGCTTATACCTCTTGCCGATATCAACGCTCAAGCGATAGACATTTTTCCTGTGCCAAACTTTTAACATTTATATTTCTAATCTGTAGTATAATTAACCTTAGTTGAACGATAGGCCATTTTTAAATATATTTCACTCAGGTTAAATTTTGACCAACTTTAACTTGAAATGGTGTCTGACCTACCCCACCTTCGTGAATTTTCATAAGCGCCTAATGTTGTTTAAGCTAAAAGAGTATTAATTATGTTAACAACAGTTTAAAAAAAAGTAGTTGGCAAATAATTTTTCTTAAAGTTTTTATTCAGATGTTAGGGGCCAGGCGACCAGAAACCTTGCTTCGCGGTTGGCTTTCGAAAACTCCTGCAGAGTGTTCGGTTGGTGTAAATGTCGTCTGTGTCCTTGGAGGCAGGTGGGCGGTATGACGAGAGGATGATGCGCGCTAGGGGTCTAGGCCGGGTGTGACGTCATAGAGGGGAAGGTATGAGCGGCGCGGCGCGGCACTAGGGACGTCCCCAGTCGACCGCCAAGAGTCACGACAGCAGGGTGTAGCGTGTGTGTGCGTGTGTGCGCGAGCGGAGAGCAGGCGTGCTGGTGAACACCTTCTGGCACGCGACGAAGAGGACCCACTAGGGGAGGTTCGAGTCGACACGAACAACGACCGTCCCTGCCCCGCCGCAACACAGGTACTATCAGTCGTCATTAACAATTATCTAGCATCTCTGTTTGCTTCAGTCAGTGCTGTGACGAGGAATTTATTTACATCCTCCAGTGCTTACTGGATTCAAGTTGACATCAATTCGATACTTTTTGTAATACAAAAATCTGGTTGGTTTGTTTGTTGTTTTTGACATTGCAGGCTACAATGACATGCTCATAAAATTAAAGAATAAAAATTATTTGTACGTTAAAAAAAAAATTGAATTTTTTAAATTTTTATTTTCAGTTTCAGCATTTTTTTAAAATTCAAATAATTTTTATTCTTTAATTTTATGAGCATGTCGTTGTAGCCTGAAATGTCTTTATCTACTGTGATTTTTTTGAGTTTGGTATATCAGTTGGTTTTAGTATAGTCGTTAAAATGGAAACATGCAAAATATGACTTTAACAAGCCATTACGCGAAAACTATAAGAGATAAAAAAATTTCATAAGAGCCAAATTTAATCACATTTTGTGTCTAAAATAAGAAAAAAATATCTGGTACGAATAAAAAATAAAATAATGATGATGAAAAGTGTGTTAGACCGCACCCTTAAGCCCCCTGCCTACCTAACTCACGGACTCGGATTTATAGTTGGAAATCAAATGTTACAATTTAAATACTTCTCAACTGATGATTTTTAAACAGTAAGTTTTCTACATAAAATATCTTAAGAAATATTGCGACAGGATATGTTTAGTAAAAATATAGTCCCTCGCCCCCACTCCACAAGCTTGTAGAAAATATATACGATACGAAAGAGTCCTTTACTCCAATCAAATTGTATTAAATTTGTTTGATTATCATACCGTAACTTCTTACGCAGCAGTGTGTGGAAAGTACCAGCCAAACAATAAAAAAGTAAGTCTGTGTTACAATATACAACCAGATTTTTATAATAGATACTTTTTTTAAATTCGTCACCCCCATATTTCCGGCTCACCCTACCGCTGGATTGGAGCCTGAGAGCTCTTAATGTTTGGCGTTAGTAACAACTACGAAAATCTACATTCAACCCTAATAATAATAATAATAATAATAATAATAATAATAATAATAATAATAATAATAATAATAAATCATATTACTGTAGACCGGTAGTGATAGTGTAAGTGTTTTGTTACTTGCTAAGAAATTGTTCAAGTTCATGTTGGTGAAGCACGCACATACACCTCTGTGGCTAAACAACTCGTTAAGAGTAAGTGATAGTCACCATCTTGAATTTTTGTATTTTGTGTCATAACTTTCCTTCTGAGTAAAATTTTGGGACGTTAACATAACTACGGAATGTAATACATATTGATAGAATTTTAGACGCCATAAATCTTTAATTTCCGTTAGTGATATTACAATTAAAATTGCAGTTAAGAAAGTTATAAGAGTTATCTATAGGGCATTCGGGATAAAGTGAGCACTAAAAATTTAACCTTTGAAAAATATCACTGGTCGTTACTGCATACAGTTCAACATTAACTATAGTTGCCTTACTGCTTGTATGGTTGGCAGTGTATTTTCCTATTTAAATTCAACAATGCTGAAACAAAACCAACCGAAATCGACATAATTATATTCTATGTAATTAATTAATTTTATTTTATCAAACTGTATTGATTCGTACTGATTGCACAATTTATCTTACACGCGCAAACAACAAGTGACGTGTCCACAGAGGTTAGCCATGTCCCGTAGTTAGCCGTTACGCGCGGAGAGATATGAATTGGCTGAAAATAGAACTTAAGCAGGGCTTTTTCGAGTGCTCACTTTATCCCGAACCGCCTATAACTGCAATTCGATCTGTAACAACAGTAACGGCAAAAATATATTTACGGTGTCTTGGTTTACATGCTCTTTGCCTACCACGTGAAGCCACCCTCAATATTTCATGTCTCTAGGTCCCGCGGTTAGGTCTGTGCGTTGATGAGTGTGTGAGTGAGGCACTTAATTTTATGTGCAGAGAAAACAGCTTTGTGTACTAAGCTTGCAGCCGCGCAGTTGAAATGAAGAATAAGTGTTGAAATAAATCAATTAATTCCAAATTTACCAATCTTAATGATAAGTACGTATTTCGAACAAAATTTGTTCTGCGTTAAATTTCTCCAGATGTATTTCGACAGAAATAATTTTATATGATTTACGCTCTTTTTTTTAATTATAATCTTTAAAGTTATCTTCTACTGTCTAAATACATTTGCAGAGAAATTTTAGACGTGTTGAATAACAAACTGTAGAATGTATTAAACTTATCTCTTACTTACAGATAGAATTTTTTTTAAGTAGGCCCTATTACCTGAGATCATCTTCCATCCAGTTACTATCCGTGTAATTGTTAATAAATCACTGGCTGAATACCTGGCTCTGGGTAAAAATAGTAATACGTTATCTGGGACCTTGAAAACGTACCGTCATTTTACAATTTATAGAGTATCCTTCTTAGAATAATTTTATGAGCTTTCTCTTAACAAAATGAATTCTTGGAAATAACTTAAACTATTTAAAGAAGTGTATCTAGTTTTCCAAATTATATTTGTGTGCCGAAGGATAATATAAAATTAACGGCATGATTTCAGCATAATGCTGTGGGTTGCACTTTTTACACAATAAGACTTTACAGGAATTTATTTTACTGACCAAATCTGTAGTTCGCTATACTAATTCCCGACAGAGCAGCTTCAACAAAATAGTGAATATTCACCGAGTCCATTGTTTTACAATCCAGTATATACTTGCCTGACACTGCACAAACATTTGTACTGCTGTGTACTATAAAGTAAATATATGATAACAGGAGAGAGATGTGTTCAGCATATTCTTGCAAGAAAACAGCTCTAGTTAGGACGTACATAGTACCGCTATCGTAGGACATATATACTTTAATTATAAATCTCTATCGCCTGACATGGCACACACACAAAGTTTTGTAGCATTAAAATGCCGATTTCACTCTCTAATCAGTAAGTATCTTTCGAGGAGAATACCCGTACAAGAGAAAACCAATAATAATAATATAATAATCTGAACGTGTGTTGAAATCCAGCAAACAGTCAAGTTTTCCCGTGATAAACCGTCATCTCTGTCCATCATCTCTAATGATGGTTTATCGCGGGAAAACTTGACTGTTGACTGGGTTTCAGCGCAAGTTCAGCTTACCAGAAGATTACTGGCGTTCGTTTATATGTAGAGCTGTTGCCCTATTTGACTGAGCCAATAAAAATCGTGCTACTGTAAAATGTGATGCCCGTTATTGGTCTGCAGACAGCTACGTTATGTCCGACGTACATCACCCAATCGTGTGTGTTGCAAACAGCGTTTTGAAGGGTATGTTGGAACAAAACATCTTCGCGATATACCGTCACCTCTAATAATTAGAGATGGTGAAATTTCGCGAATTCAATGACCAGCACGTTAGAATCAAATATTCTATACATACTCAAGCCCTGTCTATTAGTTCATTGTCTGCTGTTCCACTGAATAGCAGCTAGTGGACAAATGATTGTGGCTTGAGTACGTATAGGATATTTGATTTTGACATGCAGGTCATTGTATTCGCGAAATTTCACCATCTCTACTAATAATTAGGGCCACGATTTTGTCGCGAAAAAATTTTTACCCCACTTTGTTTCAGTGACTCACGTGCACATCGGCAGTTCTGTTACAAGGTTATTGGCAGCGTGTCTATGTTCAGACACGTTTCTCATTTGACTGCACCAATCAGAATAAGATTATTGTGAGTCTGTACGTCTACAATTTGCCAAAGCCAGTGAGAGTAAAATCATCCAACCACAGACGATGTAGCAGAGCTGCAGGTGTGCACATGAAGCATCGAAACCAAATGTTGCAAAAATATTTTCGCCATAAAATCGCAGCTCTACTAATAATAAATAATACGAGAATAACATGTCGACACACATAAAAGACGTAGTAACATTGTAAGTTAGGACGTGTTTATTACTGTAGCTTATATGACGTTTAGGACTCAGAGCTGTAGGGCGGACAGTTCTAAACTTGGTGCCACAGTCCGCGTGCTTGTGAGGAGAGCGTAACATTAGTTTGTAGGGGAATTTTACTCAATTTCTGTGAGAACAATGTAATCAACCACCCCACTTAATTGTTTTAACTGCTGGTGCTTGTGAATTTCCCACGTGTGTGTGCAAGGTCTAGGCCGAAACTCCCTAGGCTGACGACCTTGTTGTGTAACTGGGCGTATAAGCCACTGTTACACGACCCGTCAATGCCGTGCGAACCTTCTGACAACTCGAATAATTACCGCTGTTTTCGTGAGATTAGTTCACAAGCCGTGGATGTCCAGCTAAACAGCATTGAAAAAGGACCGGACCTTGGAACTATATTCGTAACTAGGCAATTAATTTTTTTTATCTGCAACTTACTGACAAAAAAAGAATCAGGACATTTTTAAGTACATGTGCAAAGTTGTATTTTGTGGTGAATTACTTTGTTTATGCTAATTCTTGTATGGCGTAGGACAGTATAGCTTAAATTAAATAAAACATACACTTGCAATACAACCTAAGGAAATCTGTCAGAAATTGATAATTATGATTCAGATTCCCAGCTGGATTTGCTAATAACTATTACAAGTTCTGTAATAACTAGGGACGTATAAATTCGCGTTATTTTCTGACAACAGACTGGACTGCAAGTTACTGTATGCTCGTCTGACTTGTGTTGTTGGCCAGCAGTTTGTGTGGCAAGCCTGAAGATCTTTATCAACCAATGACATGTGATCTGTAAATACCTACTATTCTGTAAGGTGGCTGCGGTCGTATCGAGTATTGGTAAGGATGACATCAGCAGAGTATGAACAGCTGTGGAGTACACGTGTGAGGAAACCAGGAGTGCCCCGAGAAAATCCGCTAGCCAATAGAGACGTAGCCCTCGTTTCCCACGTGCGAAAATCGAGAACAAATCCCGCCAAACATCGAACCAGGATCGCCGTGATGCGAAGACTTTCTCGGGTTTCTTCGGCTTTGTTCGGCCTTATTCGGATGTTCTGAAACACACCCGGTAGCTGCGTACGCTACACGGGCTGATTTAAGCAGAAAGTGGCCTATCTTGGCGTGGAGTGCCAGTTAAAATTTTTTTTTGTATACACAGCTACTGTTGTGTTGTGCACGTCAAAACACCCGTTTCACCGACCTCCATTAGCAGACTAACAATATAGCTGTCTCAAGAGCTTAGAGAAAGCAAAGTGTCGCCATCGCATTTGTTCTTCCTCCACTTTGAATAGCTACAGTGTGAGTGTGCTTATTCTGACGTCACGTCCGAGAATATAAGCTGACAACTATTGTGAAAATTTATTTTTTTTCTGGTACATTCACAAAACTGTTTTTTGAAATTGCTTTTCAAAAAACCAATATTGAACACTACAAATAATTATTGCAAAATTTACAACAAAAAAACACTATGTTACGACAATAATGTCCGCACGCCAGATCTGAGTCCATGGCGGATTTGCGTTTTTCGAACGTAAATACACACACACACACACACATATATATATATATATATATATATATATATATATATATATAATACGAGGCTGATTACACGTCCAGGCACGTACAAGACGTAGTAACTTCGTAAGTTAAGAAGTGTTTGCTACTGTATTACTGTAGTGTGCAATCTAAAAAAATAGTTAGTAAATGCCCACACATGCGTATAGGAGCGCTAAGAAAGTATGTGTATCCCAGACATCCATGGTAGCACTCCTAAACGTTTAAGAAAACTGTCAAATGTATATTGAAGTTACCAGACTCGTATTGGAACAAGTGTAAAAGTTTGCATACTTACAAGGCGAATGTATGGTAACTGTCCTGTGCTGTGTATAGGTTTGTTGCTTCCAAAACATTTTGGGAAGTTTTTTTCAGCGTAACTGACGTTTAGGACGAAAAATGCGTGCACGCCAGGGACTCCGAGCTGTCGCGCGGACAGTACTTCTGTAAACAAACACTATACATATATACAAAAAATGTTGGTGTAGCCACAAACAATTTCCGTGTACTTTCTTTCGAGTGATCATTTCTTGAAAATTTGTCAAAAATTTTAATAGTACAACAACATTTTTTCTATATTTTTAAAATACCTAATGAAAACAAATACAAAATTGCTTTTCCACCAAAGTTTATTCCATGTTCCCTCCGCACATTCTAATATTAATAATCTATTCCATTCTTTCTACAGACGTTTAGAATGTACTTTTAATGAATTCAAAGATGCACAACTTTCTCCTGACAAAATTATTTGAAAAAGTTATTTTTTTTACAGTTTTTTTCTTATAAAGATACAAACTTTTTCAACATTATTAATTAATTCTTTGAATTATTGGTACTTCATCCTTCTCTGTGTATATACAGTCCTTTCAATCGGATTGCGTAGCACAATGCATTTTTTTTTCGGACTCTCCGGCACTTGCAATGAAAGTTCTTATAGGCCGTTCGGAATAAAGTGAACACTAAATATTTAACCTTTGAAAAATATCACTAGCTGTTACTGCATATAATTCAACATTACCGATAGTCACTTTACTGCTTGTATGGTTGGCAACGAAATAACACAACATAGTTCCGTGTTTATTCGTATTTAAATACAACAATACTGAAACAAAATCAACCGACAGCGATATAGTTGTATTTTATATAATTAATAAACTTCTTTTTTTATCAAACTATATATGTACCTATCGACTGAACAATTTATCTTACACGCGCAAACGTAAAGTGACGTGTCCCAGGAGGTTAGACTTTCCCCGTCGTTAGCTGTTACACGTGGAAAGATACGAATTGGCTGGAAATAGATCTTTAGCAGGGCTTTTTCGAGTGCTCACTTTATTCCGAACTGCCTATAACTTATTAATCGTGTAGGAAAAAAAGTCATCAGTCTGCAAAGAACTGATTAACTGAGGTTAAGAGCGTAATCTGTCTATGCCACTGAGTGGTGTTTTATAGTAGTGTATCTATAAATAAACAACCTTACAACATTATGAATTTTGTATGTTTGCAAATAGCATTTAATAATGTTTTCTGTTCGAAATGCTATTTCGTTTCTTAAGTGTAACTTGTAATCTAATGTTCTTTTCGTGTACGTAAAAGCGGTCAAAATGGGCAAACTTAACGTCATTTATGCTGGTGATATTTCTTATGACATTTTAAATTAGAAAGACTCACAACAATCTAATACATATCTAATAACTTCATTATTATGTCATAATTTGATAAGTTTATCTCTTAAAATTCTCATAGATAAGGGCATCACACTTCACACTAGAGTCGCAAGTCACTGAACTGGCGTGCAATCATCTCGACTCTATGAGATACACAGTAGTATAGGCAGTTCGGAATAAAGTGAGCACTCGAAAAAGCCCTGCTAAAGATCTATTTCCAGCCAATTCGTATCTTTCCGCGTGTAACGGCTATCGACGGGAAAAGTCTAACCTCCTTGGACACGTCACTTTATGTTTGCGCGTGTAAGATAAATTGTTCAGTCGATAGGTACATATATAGTTTGATACATAAATAAGTTTATTAATTATATAAAATACAATTATATCGCTGTCGGTTGATTTTGTTTCAGTATTGTTGTATTTAAATACGAATAAACACGGAACTATGTTGTGTTATTTCGTTGCCAACCATACAAGCAGTAAAGTGACTATCGGTAATGTTGAATTATATGTACTAATAGCTAGTGATATTTTTCAAAGGTTAAATATTTAGTGTTCACTTTATTCCGAACGGCCTATGGAGCGGTAAGGTTGCCGTTGACTCACGTATGTAATGTATTATCGCCTCTCCGTGCAAGCCACTCAGCTGGCGTGCAGTGCTTTACTTTTATCCTTTTTACTGCGGGTCTTTAAGCGGTGACCAAATTATTTTATTTGTGGCCAACGTACTTCAAAGTCTAGCGCTTATTTCTATAACTTAGTTCTGTTTTTTTAATCTGGTTGTTACTTTTACAGATACGGTAGTCTAAAATGCCCATTTTGGCCATTTTGAGGGGCCCGAAAATGAGGTTTTAAATAAACGTGCCGAATTTGTGAAACTATAGCGACACAGTGTGTGTTCTTTACGTCATACGCGTTTAGTAGTTTCGTAAAAAAAATCGCAACTCGCTGCAACGCATTTAAAACGCAGGTAGTGAGGCCCCTTTAAGTTAAATGCATTTTGAACACGCCTATAAATTTAAAGATACGGTACCCAAGATATTTATACCTATACAATAGAGAACCGAAAATCATCAATTTTCCAACTTTCGGCTGCGGGAATATAAGCTTTTCAGATTAGTAGGGATCTGAAAAATTCTCGCTTCCTCTCAGGAACAAGTTAGAATTCCAGTAACTTTTAAGTTCTTGTGACACTCATAATTAGGGCCCGGTAGTTTTCGCGAAAATATTTTTGCCCCTCTTTGTTTCAGTGTCTTACGTGCACACCTGCAGCTCAACGTCTTGGCTATTGGCAGAGTGTTTTTGTGCAGAGTCATTATTAATTCGACTGTGCCAATCAATACATGGATAACTGCATCACATGACGTCTGTGAATTGCGGGTTTAACCTCCACACGCTGGGTGTTACGACATCCAATCACTGACCACATAGCAGAGATGCTGGTGCGCGCGTAAGACACTGAAACAAAGTGCTGCAAAAATATTTTCGCGTAAACTACCGGAGCCTACTCATAATTGGACGTCGCTGAGCCAATAATAACAATGTAACTAAATACAGGCCCATTTAACTGTGTCAGTGAGCAGTCAATTAACAGCTGGGGTCTGCTTGAGAACATACATATTCTTCGAGCCTAGCCTACAGGTTAGTAAACCTGCGAATTGTTCCGGTCTTTATAGATTAGGTTAGGACCTGAAATGTGTTTACACACGCAAAACGTTCTTTCAATGTTATTTCTAAGCAGACATGACTCGTGTGCGTTAAGTAGTTTTCGATTACATTTGTGTGCGGTATTTATTCTGGTATTGTGGGCTGTGTTAATTTACCTTCTGTGATCGTCATAATTTATAGAAACGTTTGTCTGTAAACTGCTCCGATTACGGTTCTGTCTGTCAACTTCTCTATACAGTTGGTTGCTCCGCTGCCTCTCTAGCTGGTCGATACGCAAGATCTGCTGTCGAAATTCTGCTAGATTTCAAAAAGGTCTCTCAGCCCAGAGGATCTGGTTCGGCGGCCAGCTAACACCACACCTGTCTGGTTTGGCTGGTGGGGGAGGGGGCATAAAACCGTTTGCTTGGCGTCGGAAGTCTTTATAACCTGGATCACGTTGACCGTAATTCTTGGAACTCCCGAAGAAAAAGACAAGGGTCGGCACATACTATACTACGGTTAGCTGCTTTCTTGAAAACTTGAACGTTGGGAAAAAAAATAGATATCGTCTTGTAACTCCACACAGGATGAGAAGAGTATAAGTGCCGTTATTTTTAACGTATAAAGACGTTGAATTTATCTTGGGAAAAATACTTCGTGTGAAGTCAGTTATCTTCGTGTGAAGTAAAAATCTACTGAACTGGACTTGATGCCTTCATTAAACCATTGTTGTTGCTGCAAATGTAATAGTTTTGGGAAATCTATTAAAAAAATGGAGGGGTTGTGCAATATTTGCGCAGAATGCTGTGAGACTAGTATACATTTTGATTTTATTTTCGATCAATAAAATAAATTATGTCCTGCAGGTATCGTACAAGATACGTCAAAGTCAAACTATTTAAATTTATTTTTTAACCTACAAATTAAGTTAACTAAATAATTTAGGGCCTACAGAAAATTTAACAAATTCGAGTAAATGGTCGTGGACTAATTTGGTTTAAGATATGAGCTTACATGGTATTTTAGGGCATCTACAAATCAAAACATGGAGAAAAATGTACAAGTTTTCAGTTATAGACAGATTTTTTTGTCATATTTGAACATTCGTCTTGAAGCTCTTGATGTAGTACATTATTCCAGTGTGTACCAACTAATGTATGTACGTCGGTAAGTTTTCGCTGTTCATACATTACAAAAACTGTAAATTTTGTTGTTTATGTTATTAAGGGAGAAGTTTCAAGTCCAAAATTTATTCATTTAGAGGAAAAGCACGCATAAATAACACTGTTTGGAATAACATAAAACACCTTTTTGTATTTAAGTTGTTTGGAACACTTATTTAAAATATATAATTACTAGCTGACAACTCGTGTCTTTGTCAGCATGTAAACGTGCAGCATACTATGTTATGTTAGAAGTATTATTTAAAATAGAAGAAAATCACTATTGTATACAGGCTCATGGAGAAAGTGATTGTATCACGTTACACACGTATCGATAGAATTTAAAAATGTAGCGCAATATAAATCATGTCTCGGCAGTGATGCTCGCTTTCAGGATCTTTTGGCTTGAATGGTTTACAAAATTAGTTTTCTCCGTCGTAATTGATTTATTTTATCTAGTAAAATAATTTCCTACATTTATCTAACCATCACCATTGTGAAGGAAACAACACTTCGACATCTCAACTGGTGTTAGATAAATACCATAACTATTCTAAAACAAACTGTACATCCTTTGAACTCATTACGGGTCGAATTTCGAAAAATCTTGTAATCGCATTTTAGGCATTTGTATTTATGGTTGTGTTTTATATATAGTATATGCGCACACGTATACGTAATTTATGTAAAACGCATTGATACTGTTCATAAGCTGTGCCGCAGAGAAAAAATTAAGACGACTATTAAATTATGAGGGGGAGGGGGGACTGTCAGCCTGCAGCAAATTTGTCTATTCGAGAGTTGAAAAACGCGAGAGCATTAAGCAGACTTTCACTCGCTCGTCAATTTCCTCTTCGCTTCTATACGTACAAGGCGTCAAACTAGCATGTTGTTCTTTGTTGACAGCGAAGTTACTGATGCATCTGTGACATCTGTTTTCGACTACTAAACAGTCAAACAAATTAGTGTTCCATTTTAATGTTGACTCGTCATCGAGTGAGGTGGCGCAGCGACAAAAGATTGGACTCGCTTTTGGGAAGAACCGGGTTATATTCATGGTCCGGTCTTCCTTATTTCGGTTTTCCGAATTCACTCCAGGCCGGTAAGGTCCCTTCATACCGACCATGACAGCTTCCATTCATATACCTCATTCTCTAATACCCTAGTCCCGTTTATATTGGCTCGCTGTCTACGAATAGGCCCTACAGCCTGTTTTTGAAGTCCATTGCGCATTAACGTTTAATTGATAACGTTTCCTGCAGGAAACTCATGGATGTTTTCCTAATTCCCCCTTCACTCACGCTTTTAGTTTGCTAATATTCACAAATTAAGTATTACAGATTCAATTTTGAAAATGACGAGTGACAACCCACGTAAAAAAAGACGAGACGTTTGCGGCCTGTTCTTTTGAAAACGTATTCGTGTTTATTTAAGATAATTTAATTGTGGTTTTATGTAATGAGTGTGTGTTCCGTTACTTATCTGACTATACAACGTAACAATTCATAGATTTTCCATTAAAAAAAATCTGGGAAATATGTGTTAATTCATTTATGTAAAATTAGTTCTGATAGTGGAAATACCTAGTTTTTTGTTTGTTTCAGCTATTTGAATGTTCTTAGAGAATTTTTGCTGTGGGGAAATGAATTTCTCAACATAATTTTAGGTTGAAGTAAAGTTTCGTTCAATAAATCTGTCAAGAAAAATCTGTCCCTCACTGGGATAAAAATCTTACTGGTAACCAGAAAATATTTTTTATCATTACTGTGACCACAAAAAAAATTTTTGCTCCCCCAATAAAGTTTTCCAGAGACTACAAAAAAATTTTGTAGCCACTACAAAAAATTGTTAATTATATCCATATTCACAAAATACTTTATGGCCACCACAAACAAAACCGTGTTTTTTTTTCTGTGCGTGAAATAAGTAAAATTAAAGAAGACGCTCGACGCTCTGCCGCCAACAAGAGGAAGTTTTTTTTAAGTAGTTCTCTCGGAGGTTTCCAGTTGGTTGTACTCATTCGGGCTATTTTTAGGCAATAATCGAGCGAAATAATGTCCTCAGTTTACAGAACTGAGTTGGAGCAGTGATGCTCGCTGACTGAGTAAGGCACAGACGGGCCTCAGCGGCCTCATCTCGGAACTACCCACCGAGCGAGGTGGCTCAACGGCAACACGTTGAACTTGCAATCTGGAGGACCCGGGTTCGATCCCCGGCTCCGGCTATGCTGATTTATGTTTTCCAAGATTTCCCAAAATCGCTCCAGGCGAATGTTGCGTTGGTTACTTAACGAAGGCCATGGCCGAATCCTCTCTCAGTTCCCGAAATTGTACACAGCTGTGTCTCGCCGTCTCTAATGACCTCGCTGTCGACAAGACGTTAAGCCCACTTGCCTTACCTCGGAACTCCCCCGCCCTTCCCCTTTCCCATGTCTTCTGGTAGGACTCACGTAGTGGCCACTTTCCCTCGTCCGCCCATCATACTCCCACAGGCACCGCGGAGGGCGTGGGACGTCGCCCCACGGTACATGTCATTGAATATGTATGTGTCTGCAAGTTGTGAAGCAAGGCTGGTATTTCTACGTGGTTTTCCTGGGTACCAGCTGTGGTCCTAGCTTGCCCCCCCCCCCCCACTGTGGACGTAGTTCAGGTCACTGTTGCCAGATTGCATAGGTCCACAGGGCTGCTACACGTCTGGAGAAGTCTCTGAACTTCAAAGTTATCAAGGAAAATCTGGAAAATTTAGGGAAATCGCTTCTGGTGACTGGAAATTAAAAATTATACTCCAGGCTTAGCGATAGAATTTTGCAGGTTCTCGCTGCCGTTGCCTAGTTGATTAGCTTGGCTTCTAGGCTCAAGTCCCGTCTTCATGTTTGCAGGCTTAGCGATTGACTTTTGGACAACTTCCAGTTAATTGAAACTTATTGCCATTCTCTGGATTATGGTAGCTGAATGTGTCGAACACAAGTTAACTATCCGGAATGTATTTGTAAACTGCTAAGTTTTCATAATGGGTTTTAAAAGTTAAATTATTATGATTTTAATTCCACGAAAAATACTGGAAATTCATAATTTTTGTCTGCAAGGCCTGGAAAGTCAGGGAAATTTGATCCAGAAAATCTGCAATACTCTGTTCCGTAAGTTGGGACCTAATATTTTGATGGAAATATTTTTGCACCAACTACGCTTCATGGTAAAAGACTGGATGTTTTACCTCTCAACGTCTTGGGGTTCCACCCAATCACAGACTTGTGGTGTCGCAGTAGCTTTGTTCTGATTGGCGCAGTCAAATGAGAGACGTCTCTACACAGTTGACACTGCCAATAATAATGAATCAGAGTTGCGGATGAGCACGCAAGGCTTTGAAACAAAATAGTGCAGAAGTATTTTCGCAAAAATCTTCCAGTTCCTACGCATGAGTGGTAACGGCATTTATCTGCTTAGTTATTATTGGCTAGGTTCCCTCTAGGACGTGTGAAATATGGAGTCAATTGCGAAAGGAACACGGATATGCAGTAGTTCAAATTATAGCTTGTGCCCAAAATGAAAACGGTAATTTTTCAGATCGCTAACTGTTTGACACGACTAAGCCTTCTCTATCTGGTTATTCGCCTTACTATTTACTTCAAGGACAAACATAAGCCGTAAAGATGCTACATCACCTCACTCATACAAAGCGGAGATACCACGAGTTCTTTACAGTGGTTTTCGGAACTTTCATGTCATTTTGCTAGCAAACTAAGGGACCGAACACTCTAACATGGAAAAGTTTTTCTGTTTAGTTTTGATCATAAAATCACACAGTGCAGTCCAAATTCACGGATCGCCTGACAGCCTGTAGACTCTGCTGAAGGGGCGTAATATTAATGAAATATTGAGCTCGTGATAGCCTGTATGCAAACCGCTGTACCTTCGTTAAGGTGGTCGCCTGCCCAGGTCGTAGAACTGTGTTCAGAGCTTCGGCAGACATGTTTATTCGTTGACTTCTCGACGTGTGTGTCTGCTAATATTCAAAGAACCTTACACGCGTGCATACGCTAATAATTTCAGGGTTTCCACTGATATTGAAAGGTGACTTTATCAGGGCTGAAAATATATGATTTTGTGTTTCTTTATCTTTAATATTTTATTTAATAAGATAGAGGCACCGCTGTATGTCTTGTAGATTGAGATTATGGTATGTCGTGAAAATGTTTTGAGGCATCATAACTTTGAAAACACCGCAGTAGCTGCCTGCAGACCAATAACAGGCATCAAAATATTACAGTAGTGGGATTTTTGTTGGCTCAGTCAAATAGGGTAGCAGCTTTTCGTACAAGTGAAAGCCAGTAATCTTCTGGTAAGCTGAACGCGCGTTGAAACCCAGCAAACAGTCAAGTTTTCCCGCGATAAACCGTTATCTCTGCTTACAGGTCCAGACGTGAAAATTTCGCGTAGTTATTTGTAGACAGGCTGGAACTCCCTAACGTTTGCTCATGCGATAACACTCCGAGATGTTACAATTTTCGGACCTTCGTGCCACTGTGGCCACATTACAGCATATCAGGCATTTGAACAGTGTTACGCACCAACCGATTATTCGCTAGTTTTCAGCTCTCAATACAACGTGATATAAGATTTTCAAATTTGAAACAGTCTTACCAAATTTTTTTTTAGTAATATAAATCAGCTATTTTAAAAACATGAAATAGGATTTAAATTTTGTAAGACTGTTTCGAAGCAGGATAATGTTTTCTATATATCTAAGAGTTGACTTGTAGTTGGGGCCATGAACTTTTCGCGGAAAAAATTTTTGCCCCAGTTTGTTTTAGTACCTTACGTGCACATCTACAATTCTGCTTCATGGTTATTGGCAGCGTGTCTGTGTGAAGAGCCGTATCTCATTTGTCTGAGCCATTTACGAAAACGTTCCTGCAACACCACACGTCTGGAATATGCCGGTAGAATATCAAGGCTCGGGGCAGTTTAAATATCCAATCACTGACCACGAAGCAGAACTGCAGATGTGCACGTACAGCACGGAAACAAAGTGAGGCAAAATTCTTTTCGCTAAAAACAAGGGTCCCTATGTATAACTATTTAGTCTGTGACAGAGAGAGATCTATCAGCGAGAAGACTATATGCCGCTTTAGTGACTTGCTCATAGAGGCTGTAACAATTCACCTGGCTGTGTCGCCGTCAGCACTTCCGCACTTACAGGCTTCAGGCGGCCAACTCAAAGACGCGCAGTGTGTCGGTGCTGGCCTACAGTCGATCTTTGTGCGACTGTACATTCGACAGTATAAGAAGACCTCTGTGAAACAGGTTGTCCTTGGAGAATGTTTGCGGTATAGTCCTCTTGTGTGGTTGGCTGAGTCCACAGTGGCCGCATCACCGGCCCGTTATGTTAACACCTCTTGCAAACAGAGCCAACACTCTACTAGATACGTTTACCGAGTCTGAGAAGCGTGCAGAACTAAACCCACTTGTTACACAGCACAGATATTCAAAAGAGTTAGTAAGACCCCGCCATACTTCAGGCGAGGGCAAGGATAGGGACTTGTCAGGCGGGGCTTAGTCACCGACGAATGGCACCATTGACTTTTTTGCTCGTCTCGGTGCGGACCATATTGTTACAGCATATGTTAGGTTGTTTAAAAGGAACAGCGGGCTCAGTTCCGCTTCTGTATTACAACTCTTTCTGTGACAAAGGGACGACGCTGACGCTGTTGATGTGACCCAGCTGGCAAGGGAGTGCCGGTGAAATTCTCCCTGGCCCAGCTCAAGCCAGCATTCCTTTCACCCGCACCTCGGGTGCTTCAGTCTGCAGTGCAGTTGTGAATGGCGCTGTCGCGAGGGACGCCTCGTGTGGTACTGTGCCACAGAATAGCTTAGAACACAAAAGCGCAGTACGAAGGCATTCGCTTGTAACATGGACCGCCGGTCAGCTGATGCAGGTGAACACATCTGTATGAGGCCTGAAATGGGAATCTTCCACAGCAAGCTGTAACACCACATGTCTGTGATTGGTGGGTAGGACTCCATGACGCCGAGAGGAAAAATCTTTCCATCACTGACCACGAAGCAGAGCTGCAGGTTTGGACATAAGTAATTGAAACACAATGGAGGAAAAATATTCACGCGAAAATCAGGGATCTCTAATAATAGGGCTTGATACATACATAAAAGCCGAAAATATTTCATTAAAGGCGTAGGAATTTTTAAGTCAATACAGAAAATATACAAACATGTAAAATAACATAAAAAAATAAGCCATTTCGCTTTTGTAAACATAGTTATTCTGTGCCTGTTCAGCTAAATACATAAAAAAAAAAAACAATTTTAATCTACAATACCCCAATTCTCGTCTGCTCAAATCACAGCTTTCCAACCCAAACTCCATTCCTCCGAACGAACCCTCACAGTACTGCGAGCTCCTTCTGGGGAAACATAACAACCCCTCACTTTGGTATTAGGTTTTTGGACATACTCCAATGCGATGTAGATGTCTGTAACAAAAAACCAAAGAGAATAGGAACATATAAATAAGCAGGTTATACTTTAGGCAACACGATACAGATACAGCATAAAATTACATACATGGAATCGGGTCGATTGAAACAAGGACAGCCAAATAAAAATAAAAAAAGAAAGAAAAAATACCCAAGGCAGTAGAAAAAGGGTTTGTGGCTGGCTTTGACAAAGGGACAAACGGATAACCACAAAAATACGACACGACGATGAGACGAAACAAAACACAGTTTATCAAACATGAACAAAAAACCATGCGACGCTACTATGAAACCTACTGTGTTTTTATCGTCTCATCGCTGTGTCGTATTTTTATTTTATTTTGTGGTTTTTATTCTGTTTGTCCCTTTGCCAAAGCAGATCTGAAACCTCGGTTGTCTGGCTTAGTGGTGTCTGTTTTTTCTTTTCTTATTTGGCTCCTGGTTTTATTTGACCGACACCATTTATGGAATTTTATGTTGTGTATTTATCCTGTTGATTAAAGTGTACTCTGTGACTTTATGTTCTTATATTCTGTTTAGCTTTCTTTGACAGACATCTGCGCCGCAGTGGAGTATGTCCAAAAAACTAAATCCATTCATGCATTCCCATTGCACGGTACTTTCAAAGATCAACCTCTCACTCCTCTCGTCCTTGATGATAGGCGGGGATTAGGACGAATCACAGGCCAGGAAACACGTTAGAGCCAGGATAGGGGCGGAGCTACCAGTCAGAGACTAGACTGCCTAGGGGTGAGGAAAATTGCCGATATTTCTACTGCTTTTACGATAGTAATTTTTTAATTCCTATACGAGAGCAGATATGAAAAAAACGGTTGCACAGCCTTGATTAAAATAAATTTATACCGTCCAATAAATTTTTTTCAAGACAATGTACGTACATATTGGTTTCAGTTATTTATGAAATTAGGGAATTTCGCATTAATGAGCTAATTAGCCAGGTCCATATAATATTTTATCTAGGAAAAGATTTAGACTACATAGTTAAAACAAGTTTTATCAAAACTGTGCAACAGTTTTTCTATATCTGGTCTCGTTTAAAATAAAAAAAAAATAATTATCGCGAAAGCTGTAGAAACTATGGATCATGGCCTTAATCAAATACTCCTTACAATTACACATCTTGTTTTGAAATGCGCTGAAACCTACCTGCTCATACTACTTGATGATTTTCTATGCTTTGAATTAGAACACATGCCTGACGTTCTTGTTTTGGACGTTGGTTGGGACCACGGTCGTAGAAGAACAGGTCTGGACACTCGCCTGTCTACCAATGTGTATTGCTTGACACCGTTGTTTGGCTGTAGTTTGTCAAGTTACCGAGGATATTGTGTTTTATTGGCGCTTCAGTTAGGGCGGTCGGACTCAAACTCCGCCCACTTTTTTCCATTGTTAAATTTATAAAGTAAATAAAGATTGCTGGAGCCTCTTCTTAAATTTGTGAGCGAAGGGAGTATTTCATAAATTGATAAAAAATACGTTTTGATAAATTGTTTATCTTAGAGGAAAGGAAGTGGGCGGAGTTTGAGTCCGACCGCCCTAACTGCAGCGCCAATAAAACACAATATTCTCGGTAACTTGGCGAACTACAGCCAAACAACAAGGGGGTCAAATATCCAGGCGAGTGTCCAGACCGTTCTTCTACGAGCGTGCGTCTGACATAACGTAGTTGTCTGCCAATCAATACCAAGCATAAAATATTACACTTTCGGGATTATTATTGGCTCAGTCAAATAGGACCACAGTTGCAAGTACAAGCAAAAGCCAGTAATCTTTTTGTAAGCTGAACATACGTTTAATCTAGTAAACAGTCAAGTTTTCCCGCGATAAACCATCGTCTCTAAATATAATTTAACGCGTAATACCATGTGCTTGCTCCCCTGCCGTGGCTCTGAGGTAGGCAGTCCCCTTAAGTGAAGTATATCAACGGGGCATAGTCGCCTTCGTGATGCACTCTCTGAATGTAGAGAAGGGAAACATGGCAGATGGAATTATCTTTACGTAATGTTTGCGCTATGTAGCTGAGTGAAAGCTTCGACGTTCTAACAAAGGCTGTGGAGAATGTCTCAGAACAAAGCTTCCAGACGTAATTACAGTCCAGCAAGTGTCATTCCTACGCGATGAAGCAACGGGCTGCACTAGATGAAACGAAAGTTACTGCGGAAGAATTTATGCCTACCATTGAAGTGTCTGAGATGATGCCTTTAAGGTAGAGCCCACGATTTTTCTCGAAGAGAATTCTGCAACAATTTGTTTCAATGCCTTATGTGCACATAATGTAGCCCTGCTTCATGGTCAGTGATTGGCTGTTTTTAACTCACAGCGTTTAGGGTTCTACCCGCAAATCACAGACTTGTGGTGTCGCAGTAACCTTGTTCCTGTTGGCACAGTCAAATGAACCACGTCTGTGCAACAATATATTCTGCCAATAACTATGAAGCAGAGCTTAAGAGGGCGTGGTACATAATTTAACGCTAAAATCATTAATCTATAACTGTAGGTCTCTTGAAGCTAATTTACGAATATTAAACAATAGCATTCCTAGACAATAGATTTAGCCAACGTTTTAAACAAAATTGTTTCCAGTGTTTTGAACTTCTGAGGCACAATCTCTGACGCCGGAACCTCGTGCATTTAACTGCGGCGCAAGAGATCACGCGTAAAGAATTAGTTATTCGGAATAAATATTTACTCATTGAGTTGGCAAATACCATTATTTAGGAGTGTCATTGAGTATTTTATTCACATTGGCTTCGAAACAAAAAACGTAGAAATCTATTTATGTTTTCAGAGTGTATTTATCTACCACGCACTCTTAATATGCGCACATAAGGCAGTGAAACAAACTGTTGCAGAATTATTTTCGTGAAAACTCGTGGGATCTACTTTAAGGGGGAGTGTTAGACAATGTTATTGTATTTTCAGTTTTTGAGCCATAACATTTATTCAGATTGTATTTTCAAAGTTTCCTCTCCGACAAAGCATAGGATATATTCATGGTAAACGGCTTGACATAAATAATAATGTAATCTTTCATTAATATGTCATACAGAATCATCGGAAAGAATTCTTGAAAGTTAACATATAATTCTCTTACAATGATCCTGCATGACAAATTAATGAAAGATTACATTATTATTTATGTCGAGCAGTTTACCATGAATATATTCTATGATTTGTTGAAGAGAAAATTTTAATAATACAATCTGAATAAATGTTATTGCTCAAAAACTGAAAATACAAAAAAATTGACTAACACTCCCCCTTAAGAAGCCTCCCTCTATAGACTGCGTTTGTGTGTGAGAGGCAGGAGCGGTAAGGCTGCCGTTGGCCGACGTATGTAATGCTAATGCATTATCGCTAGAGATGATGATATATCGCGAAAACTTGTTGTGCCAACATACCATTGAAAAAACACTAGTTTCTTGTGACATGTATGATTCGGTCATGTACGTCTGAACCACGGTCTAAGAGGTAGAGGTCTTGACACTGCGTATGCTCTCCAGCAAGAGAAAGTGACCTCTTCATGTCGCCGAGCGCTAGCAGTAATTTGGTGGAAGATTTGTCTTGTTTACATCTCGCGTTTTAACATTTTTGCAATTATTTACATAAAATAATGTTAATAAGGTAGGCTGACATAGTATATACATATTTCGTATCCATAAATGCATTGGCATGTGTGGAACTGTTTATAAAAGTAGTCTGAAGAAATATATTGTATATTATTTTTTTTGTGAACACATTCGCACAAACACTATCATTTCGTGCCCTACAAAATTTTAGAATCGTTGCAATGTGCGTCTATATCTAAAATATTAAAAAACTAAATTTTACTGTTGTAAAAAAATGTGTTACAATACAAATTTAGGTTCCCATTTTTTTCTTCCATATAATACTCGCAATTCCGGTAACAACTTCACATTTTAAGCTAAGCTAAATACAAAAACAAGTCAAATCTTCCACCAAATGACTACTAGCGCTCGACGACAAGAAGGAAGTCACATTTTATTCCTCAGTGTCAAGACCTCTACCTTCATAGACCGTGGTTGAAACCCAACGAACAGTCAAGTTTTCCCGCGATGAACCATCATCTCTAATTATCGCCTCTCTGCACAAGCTACTCAGCTGGTGTGTAGTTCTTTACTATTATTCTCTTTCTATGGGATGTTAAGCGATGACCATATTATTTTATTTGTGAGCAGCGTAGCTCAAAGTCTAACGCTTGTTTCTATAGTTGTGTTTTTTGAATCCGGTTATTTTATTTAGTAATGGCAGTCTGGAAATACCTTTTTTGGCCATTTTGAAGGGCCCGAAAATGATGTTTCTAATAAGTGTACCGAATTTTTTAAACTATAGCGACATAGTTTGAAGTGTGTGTTCTATTCGTAGATATACAAATATGATGTGCGTTAAACAGTTACGTAAATAAAATAATAGTCGTAACTCGCTGCAACGCGTTTGAAGCGCAGGTTAGGAGGCCCTGGGCTCCGCCTGCCACGCTTCGTTTGCGTTGCTGCAGTGTAAATACGGTTTTCTACGAAACTATTTCACAAGTGTCCGTTGTGCCAATGCACGAAAAGATAACCCTTTTAGGACAAGGACTGAGGAACAAACACTCCAGCAGACTAACTGTCAGTCCCACTGAAGTGCATTGTAGTGGCAGTAGGGTGGAGTGAGTGGGTGAGAGATTTTGGTCAGCGCTTAACATCGAGGTCTTTAGCACTGGTGAGGGGTGACATAAGTTGTGGGTGGAGAGGGGTATTGCGTTCCTATGGTTCATCAGTGCGTGACCGTCACAGACTGGTGTCCACGAGGGATAGCTGGCTGGTTGCCAGGGCGACAGTTCAGCTTGACATTGGTACGATCCTCACAGAGACAGTGGCGGCTCGTGGGTTGTTGCCAGGTGGGGCTGCAGATAGTCGGAACTGTACACTCTTGATGAATGCGCTGTAGACCAACGACCATGCCGGCTACTAGATATGTTGTGACCACTCAGTAGTAAGGGGCACCTGCACATCAGCGTGTCAGTGACTGTAGAGTCAACCAGCGCACAATCCTGTACAGCTCTTGGCAACTGCAGCCCTACCTGTTGACAACCCACGAACCGCCACTGCACAGATAAGATTGTCGTACACCTTCTAGTTAGAGGTGGTGATCGATCAAGAGTCAATCTTTAGTACCCGAGCGTGCGTTGTTTTTCAATTACACAGCATTCAAAGTGATAAGATCATTATATTATTACAGTAAATTATAGCCCACACGATTTGTAAATTTGTGTTCTCCAGTCTGGACGGTGTTATTCCCAGTGGCGCCTCGAGGGTTGTTGCCAGGCAGGGTACAAGTAGTAAAGAACTATATAGTGTTGAGCGCTAGTTGACGTTATAGCCACTGACACGCTGGTATGTAGAAGCCACTTATTACTGACTGGTCACAACACAATAAGTAGCCAGTACTGTGTTTTCCCCAGGCCTGTTTCGCTGGGCCATCCACCAGGCTAGTTTTCTCTACCACCTAGCTAAGAAACAGACACCATCAAGCTTATTCCACGATCAACCCGGCTGGTCTCATAAACCACCCAGCTCTAAATTTTTGCTGGCGAGAACACTGCAGTAGAGTTGTCCAGTGCCAAAACTCGTCTTGTCCATCGCCAAGAAAAAATGAGTTCTGAACAGTTTTGTGTAGCTTTTAAACGTGCGCTGAAGTTGACGTGATGATAGTTTCCAAAACTCGCCTTACTCAATAACAGATACACTTTGAAAAACTGCTTTGGCCATGTCACAAATGGGCTCGCAAATCAGTATTTCGCGATTTGCTCAGTTTTAGTGAAAGTGGACAAGACGAGTTTTGGAACTGGGCTACTCAATGAACATTGGTATACGACGACGCGTTCACAGGAGTGTACAATTCTCGGCAACTTGTGGCCTACCTGCCAACAACTCTGGAGCCACCACTGGTTATGCATCAATGTATGCACCAGTTGCTAGTTAGGTGTAAAATATTGTACTGCTTTGAAACGGTCTTATAAAAAGTATTTTACTCATATGTCCTGCAGTTATGAATATTGGATTTGTAAGACAAATACAATTTTTGTAAGACTGTTTAAAATCCGAAAAACTTACTTGTTTTAC
Organism: Medauroidea extradentata; assembly: GCA_003012365.1. Lineage (NCBI taxonomy): Eukaryota > Metazoa > Arthropoda > Insecta > Phasmatodea > Phasmatidae > Medauroidea > Medauroidea extradentata. The sequence continues at coordinate 63,385 of PNEQ01109360.1, forward strand.
TGATAACTAAAAATTGGCGCATAGTCTATTGATACATAACACCGTCCAATTTTCTCTTAAGACACGCAATCAAAATGGATGTGAATTGGTGGACCTTTGCTGCTGCATTTATTAGATAATTGAAATTATTTAACGTGCATTACGTGGATATATTCTAGACCATGCTGTTCGCCAAGAACGTAAGCTACCTCCACTGTCGCTTCTGTGACTGAAACCCAGCTCTCTTGCACGCATTTGAGGACTATAAACGAGTAACAAGTAAGGAAATAATTCTTGCGCCTCATATGCTATTCGTTAGAAGTCAGTGGACAATCGTTTTCTAGAGACTCAAAAATTTCGCGAATTCGTTTGAGAATATGTTAGATTTCAAAATCCTGCACTGGTCAAGTGGAAGATTTTAAATATGTTAACGTGGTGTGACGTGGGATTCCTCTTAATTAAGTACAGACATAGACGAGAAAGTAATTAACACAAGGTTTATATTTTACCGCACTCACAGGTTTAAGTTTGTGGTAACAATAAGATATATTAATTTTTTTTACAATTCTTGACAAGATTGTCTTCAAAGTGATTAGTTTTTTCGTGAACGCCGTACAAGCGCTTTGATTAGTTTCTGAATAAACCCGTTTTTCCTGACTACCTTAGCCAGGCACCCAGAACGTAAACGTTGAAAAATAAAAAAGAAAGTCTCGTTAATGCTAGCTGAGATTAAATTCGTAAATGTGTTTTTTTTTTTTTGTATCTTGGGCGGTCACCTTGGGACGGCCTTCCTGTATGCCGCGGGGGCAGAGTGAATAACGGTTTTAGTTAAGTTGGCACCCGTGCATGTGGGCAGGTCGCTAGCTGTAGCCACAGAACAACGCGATGGTTCTTTTTTAAGGCCGAGATCCATCATTTCTACTACTTTTACGATGGTTGTTTTTTTTAAATCCTAAATGAAAGCAAATATCAGAAAACTGTTATACACTTTTGTTAAAATAAAACAGCGTATAATAAATTCTTAAAATACAAAATACACAATAGCTTCAGATAATTATAAAATTAAGGAAATTCTCATTAATGAAATAATTGGCCAAATCTATATAACCTTTTTGTCTGGAAAAAATTAGAGTACAAATAAAAAACAGGACCATTTGTCCATTAGTTGCTACTTTGTGGCACAGCATATAATGGATGAATGGGCATTGGTAAGATGCTGAAAAATTCGCGTTTAAAAAATCGTTAAAAGAGGCAAAACAATTCAAAATTTCAGATATTGTTTTTTTAAGTACAAAAATATTTTGTAATGGATTTTAAGACATGGCAAGCAGTAGTCAGTGACACGTAGTTTCCGTGTGAATTTTTTTTTATTTTATTACGTTTATTGGGCGGCTTATAAGAACAAAAAAAAGTGCAAATGTTGGGAAAACTGGCTGAGGTAATTTTTTTTTGTAAGAGGAAAATGTACTCTCAAGTGTCGTCTACAAAACTATCACGATTTCGTACAAATATATAATTACAGTTATTCCCCCTTAAACACTTTTTCTGGAGGCTTCTTAGCCGCCTCGCCTACCTCGCGCTTGAAATACTTTGGAACGTGTACGTACATACGTTTTTTTTACGAAACTACTACACATATGCCTATTGCCTATTGTGCCAATAAACGAAATTAAAATACTCTACAAACAATGACGGAAGTGTAGTTTCCAAACATCGCGTTGGTTAGAAAAATCATTTCGGAGCCCGTAAAAATCAACCAAATAAAAATTTCTTCCTGTTATATCTGGAAGGAAAAAAAAAAACTACTCACGGGATTTGTGTGAAACTACTCTAGAATCATGCAATGGACTTTGTTTAAAACTGTTCACCAATAAAAAGACGGGGTAACCACTGAAAGTGTCAGTCAGGCGAGTGATCTACGATACAACTGCACGCAGTTTACAGTGTCTTGTGGTAGAGGTGATGCCGCACCAGATGAGCCGGTAAACGTTAATTTTGTTAGTGCAAGTTGTAGGTAGTTATTTTTATGGCATAATAATAGTTTCGGACAGACAAAAATAAAATATTCGAAATAAGTCACGTAGGTACGTACGCACACAAGTGTTGGTTGTGAATCCAACTTTATTCGTAGGCACGTAGCACTGAAGTTTGACACCGCAATGGTTATGCAATAGGTAGATCTTTGTTTAAAGTTTGGCAAAGGACAATTTCTGCCGCTTGTTGCGTTGAGAGTTTTTTTAATTTTAAAGCTACACGAAGTTAATAATTTAAAATCTTATTATTTTTTTTTTTTACATTAAAATTGAGTCAAATGACCTCTCTGTTTGCCAAGCGTAGCTATGTTAACTTTTACTACGGTCTCAGTTTTTGTTACATCCGTTATAGATCGCAGCGCAAACAGGCAGAATTTTCCCTGTGAAAACTTTCACATAAGAAAACGTGTAGAATTTTTGTACCTTAGGTTTTTTTACAAGGGAAACCGATAAGCCGATTCCAATGCAAGCGTTCAACACCGCTTCGCCTCTAAGCGCAGAGAACTAAACTAGCGTGTAGTGTTATCGTAGAAAGTGTTTTTCAATATGACTTTAAGCGGTGACTTTATTATTTTCTTTTTATTTGTGGAAAATACGTGTGAAAATCCAACGCAGGTCTTTGGCCGTTTTGTTTTACGATCAAGGCTGGTATTTTTCCAGCTACAACAATGTCAAAAAGCAATTTTTAGCAATTGTAAGGAGCTGGCAATCATGTTTTTTTTTTATAAGCTGACGGTATTTTTAAAATGGAGACATAGTGCGAAGTGTGTCATCTTTTCGCAGAATAACGCATTGGAAACACGTTTAATAGTGACACACGAAAAAAAAAACGTTTCGTACCATGCAACAGCACAGCTCATGCGCCAGGTCAAAGAAAAATCTATATAACATTGTTGCAGCGTATTAGGAGTACTTTTTGTTAAGAAATACTACTAAACGTGTGTTCGATATCTATGTCTACGAAAAGAAAGCACATTTAAAACTATGCTTCTTTATTTTTGTTTTCTAAATATCACGCTTAAAAACATGGTTTCGTGGCACCTCAAAATGGCTGCTGTCCCGTAAAAAATACCAACTGTTATCGTAAAACAAAAATAGAGAAGCACGCGCTGGACTTAACTATGCGTTTTCCGTAAATAAAAAATGTTGGGTCACACCTTGAAGTGTTATAGGGAAATGCCGACGTCTTAAGATACACAACCCAGTCTAGACCTTATCGCTTACCTGTTTACATACCTCAAACGCGGCTTCTGGCGCCCGACTGCACAGGACTCTTAAGGCATTATTGCTCTTTAGCATCTACTGTTCCTGCGGTAATTATTTTTTAAATCTTAAGCGGGAGCAGATATAAAATATGTGATTGGCAGTTTTGATAGCTAATTTTTCAAAGCAAGAAATTGTACGGTTTCGGCTAAAAAGTTAACTAACCAGAATTTCGTTAATCTAATAATTAGCTAAACCCGAACTATTTACTGCCTTGAAAAATAAGCCAACAAGAAGAAAACGATTTTAAACAAAACTGCCAGACATATTTTTGATATCTGCTCTAGTTAAATCTTAAAAAAAATAGATTATCACTAAAAAATAGTAGAAACTAGAGAGCAAGGCCGTAAGGCATCCAAGAAGTGGCTACTCGTCTAGCACGTAGGTCGGTCGTGCTCCCAGGTAGGCGGAAATGCCGCAAGGGAGTGTTAATTGCGCGCTAAGACATGCCGGTCCGTGCAGACTTCCGCGTGTGTGCACGAGCGTGGGGGGCCAAGGACGGTCGCCGGAGCACGGATGCTGCGGCAACTAGCGTGTCACGTGATGTGGACTGCTGCTAGCCCGCCCAGCCGTTGCCGAGGATAGAACACGGCCAAGGAGGTTGGATACTCACCCAGCACCTACAACCTCCTTGGCCATCGCACGTCCGCTCCATAAAACCAAGGGGTGCAAGACCAATGCTGACCAGAGATTAGAGAAACATACAGATGGAGCAAGGTATGTTCTAAGGCGAGGGCACGGCCGTAGAAGAACAGGTCTGGACACTCATCTGGAAACTTGACCCCCTTGTTGTTTGGCTGCAGTTCACCAAGTTACCGAGAATATTGTGTTTTATTGGCGCTGATGTTACGGCGGTCGGACTAAACTCCGCCCACTTCCTTTCCGCTAAGATAAACAATTTATCAAAACGTATTTTTTATCAATTTATGAAATACTTCCTTCGCTCACAATTAAAAAAAAAAAAAGCTCCAGCAATCTTCATTTACTTCATAATGTTAACAATGAAAAAAAAAAAAAAGAGACCAAAAAGTACGACATTCTCGGTAACTTGACGAACTACAGCCAAACAACAAGGGGGTCAAGCAAAATACATTGGCAGATAGGCGAGTGTCCAGACCTGTTCTTCTACGACCGTGGGCGATGGGTATGAAGCCTTGAGACGGAAGGGGGAGGACGCCATATTGGAACCTGAAAAACGTTGTTTGTTACCATAGCAACGAGTATAATGCGACTGTGGGTTGGACAACGATAACCTCGTTTCTCAATACATCTATAGCACGGTCGTAGAAGTACAGGCACAGAATAAACAAGGAGTATATATATATATATATATATATATATATATATATATATATATATATATATATATATATATATATATATATATATATATATATTGTACCTTCCTTATTCTGTGGTACAGGTCTGGACAATCGCCTATCTACCAAATGTATTTTGCTTGACCCCCTTGTTGTTTGACTGTAGTTTGTCAAGTTACCGAGAATGTTGTACTTTTTGGTCCTTTTTTTTTCATTGTTAACATTATAAAGTAAATGAAGATTGCTGGAGTTTTATTTTTAATTGTGAGCGAAGTAAGTATTTCATAAATTTATAAAAAAAATACGTTTTCATAAATTGCTTTTCTAGTGGGAGGGATTTCATAAGAGCGAGAAAAAAAATTCAGTATGGCGACTGATGCCGAGCCTTAATGTTAATTCTTCTGCAGGATCGGAAGATTAACCAATTTGTTATGGATGAATTTGACAAGGAATATTTTATATTGCCACCGGTTGCGTTACGGTCGGTGAGGGGGCTATAACATGAGAGATGCAATATAATTCACTTTATCTAGGCTAGACACAGAGAACAATCACATGATTTAATTTCTTTCTTTTTTTTTTTACTGAAAATAAAGTCATTTCCGTATTGTAGTTTTATTGAAATCCCCCACCCTTAAATAAATACGAAGACTCTCTAAAATGTAAATGAGTACATCCTTACGTATGCCAGCACAAGCGCGCAGCTAACAGCAGAATTTGTCCCTTGCCAGTCTAATAACACTGGTATAGGTCATTCACGATAAAGTGAGCACTGCATAACGTTTTCTTTCAGCCATTATGTAACGATCTTTACTATCTTAAATATGAAAACTTCCATGCAACTAAAAACCATTGTAAACATTTGAACACACTAAAAATTAACATACATTGTAAAAAAATAGTTTGTAAATTTGTCACACATGTGTATAGGAACGCTAAGAAAATATACACGGTAGAATTGCTTCCCAGAATCTATGGTAACACTCCTAAACCGTTTTATAAAACAACGTATACTGAAGATACCAGACTTGTATTGTAACAAGTGTGAAAGTTTGCATATTTACAAGGCGGAAGTATGGTAACTGTCCTATGCTGCGTTTAGGTTAATAACTTTCTAAAAATTTTAGGACTTTTTTTACAGTGATGTTGGTGCAATAAAACGTATTTTTAATTAATTACAAGTTCTGCTGACTTCTCTGTTTATAGTGAACAGCCTATAGCAGAATTAGTGCTGCCTACCTCGAAGCCTTTGCGTTAAGACTCTCTACCTGCGCTTCAAATGCTTTGCAGCGAGTTACGGCTATTTTTTTACGAAACTGTTAAACGCGCGTTGCATTTGTTTATCTACGAAAAGAACACACACTTCAAACTATGTCGCTTTAGTTAAAAAAAATTCGGCACGTTTATTAGAAACATCATATTCGGGCCCCTCAAAATGGCCAAAATTGACTTTTACAGACTGGCGTCTCTGGGAAAATAACCGGATTCGGAAAACACGACTATAGAAACAAGCGTTAGACTTTGAACTACGCTGCCCACAAATAAAATAATGAGATCACCGCATAAAGTCCCATATTAAAAAAAATAATAGTAAAGCACTACACGCCAGCTGAGTGGCTTGCGCGGAGAGGCGATAATGTATTACACACGTCGGTGAACGGCAACCTTACCGCTCCTGCCTCACACACACAAGCGCAGCCTAGCTAGGGAGGTCCCTTAATTCTGTAATCTGGATTACTTTATTTTTACATAAGAAATTGCTTTTACTTAGACATAAGAAAGTAAAGACGGAATAAATAAACAACACCGAGCACAATTTACCTAGCGCAACTTCACATCAGCACGCTGAATAATTTTCGAATAAAGGATTAACTTCTGAGGCTGGGCACGTCTCTTCTTACAGTAAGCTGACCGCTCTTCAGACAATGGAATAAATAAAGTAGACAAAACGTCGTTGGAAGCGGACACCGCGCTCGTCTTACAAATCCACTCTCCAGCGAGAATGACGATTGTAAAAAATTTTCCCCCTCGTCTCCGCGGGTGACTCCACACCTTGAGGTGCGTGACCATGGTTTCAGGAAGAGCTCGGCGCGTGACGTCAGCACCTAATGGGTAGTGGCGAAGGGAGGGGAAGGTGGATCACAGACATACTAGAGTGAGTGAGAGGGGGAGTGTTAGACAATTTTATTGTATTTTAAGTTTTTAAATTATAACATTTACTCAAATTGTATTATCAAAATTTTATCTTCGACAAAGCGTAGGATATATTGTTGGTAAACAGCTTGGCATAAACATTAATGGAATCTTTTTTTTTTTTCATGTAGACTCATTACAAGAGAATTCTTGAAAATTAACTGAATGCTTCTGCATGATACGTTAATGAAAGATTCCACTGCAATTTATGCCAATCAGTTTACCAACAATATATCCTGTGCTTTGTCGAAGAGAAAATTTTGATAATACAATTTGAGTAAATGTTATTATTCAAAAACTGAAAATTCAATAAAATTGTCTAACAATTACCCTTAAAGAGCTTTATACAGCAGGTGCTAGATGCCGCGTGTGAGGCATGGAAACAGGCAGACGATAAGGTCTAGATTGGCTCGTGCGTCAACTACAAAGTCACCTTTATGCACGTGGCACGAAAACGTCGTGCAGTGTTTTAGTCGTTGGCATTTTCCTATGAGACTTTAAGTTGTGACACTACTGTTTTTATTTACGGGAAGTGCGCAGTGAAGTCCAGCGTACGCTTCTTTATTTTTGTTTTACGATTTCAGTTGGTATTATTTACGTGACGGCAGTCTGAAAAATACGTTTTTTAAAAGCAATTTTGAGGTGCCCCGAAATCATTTTTCAAATCACGATATCTAGAAAACAAAAATAAAGTCGCATAGTTCTAAATGTGTTTTCGTAGCTATAAATATCAAACACACGTTTAGTAGCATTTCTTAAAAAAAAAAAAAAAAAAAAAAAAAAAAAAAAAAAAAAAAAAAAAAAAAAAAAAAAAAAAAAAAAAAAAAAAAAAAAAAAAAAAAAAAAAAAAAAAAAAAAAAAAAAAAAAAAAAAAAAAAAAATAGTCCTGGCAGTCTGCAACAATGGCTATACGCCAGCTGTATAGGGCTCGTAAGTCAGCGTTGGTGAGAGATGACGTGAGGTGAGTATATAGCAGCGCTGGAATGAAAGGGCGGATTAAACGGGAGATCCCCAAGAAAACCCGCCGACCAGCCTCATCGTGCGGCACCATTTCCACATGAGAAGATCCGCAGACATACTAGAATTCTGGTACTTATTTTTAAGGATATGTAAATAAATCTTCTCTGAAATAAAATTTCGTAAGAAGGCATCCCTGATAAATTATTTTGTAGTAAGTACAAAATAATTTTGATGTGACACCAATATTTAAAAAAAATGATAGCAAAATGTTTTTTTTTTTTTGTTGTTGTTGTGACCACAAATACATTTCGCAGGGTGAATACCAACAGAGTATTTTGTAGCTGCCTCAAATTATTTATTTCCCTTGTGAATGATGTGTTCACGGGTATGCAACAATTAGACTCCCGGTTTGAATACGTAATTTTAAAGATACGAGAAGTTTTTAATATAGGAGACAAAATTAATAGAATTATATTTTATTGTAATGTGTGAACCTGTACCCCAGACAGAAGTACGATATAAGGAAAAATTAAATAAAATTGTTTATTATAAGCGATTGAAATATATTTTAAAGAAAAATCTAAAAAAAGAAATGAAGAGGAAAAGAAGCTCTGGAGGGCCGAAAGGCTATTCGGAGAAAATGAGATATAAATAATAAATAAATTTGAAAAATAAGGATTTGTCGTCCTGTGTTATGTGTGTATGTGTGTGTGTGTATATATATATATATATATATATATATATATATATATATATATATATGTGTGTGTGTGTGTGTGTGTATGTGTGAGTGTAGGTTGGTAGGTAGTTGGACTTATGCGTTACGTCCACAATGGTCGATGGTTCGGACAGACAGGAAACGGGGAAGAAACAGGCCATGCTCTTTAGTTAGGAATCATCTCGGCATTCATGTGGAGTGATTTATAGACCATGGAAAACGGAAATGAGGTGGTCGGAGCCGGGGAACGAAACCGGGTCCTTCTGAATGCTAGTCCAGTGTGTTATCGTTGCGCCAAACTCGCTTGGTTGATGTCGCAAATGGGAGGCGTCACAAGCCGTAATTGGCATGTCCTTAACTTCGCCTTGAAGTATAAGACCTTGTAAAAGTATTTGTATTTCTACTGCGACTGCCGTGATGATCTAAGGAAACTCGCGGCCCCTCGTTTGTTTCCGGCGATGACGCCACCCATCGTCTCGCGCCACCTGCCGGGTTCCCACGGAAGGAAGGCGGGGGAGGAGGAGGAAGGTGACGTCACGGACGTGAAGAAGATCCAAGGTCTCGTTAGCGAGAAGCGCCTCTGGTTACCGCCTCTTCTTAGCTGCTCGCGGGACTGCTACAATGGTCGCTGCACTACGCGACCTTCGGACTTTCCCGAAGACGTCGCCAAGTACTCGGAGCACAGCCTTGGAAATATGCGTACCCGTTTATGACTGAAAGCGCCACTAGTACAATTTCTGTTATAACTTGAGACAAGAATGATTATTTCGCGTATTGATTCTAGGTCAGGTTGAATGTCAGTAATGTATACTTAACTACTCTTTCTGTGATAAGACGACACATGTTTTAACACATCTTTGACGCCTGCAAGCCAGTGATAAATAAGGAAACAAGTCGTGGGGATATCACGTGCTACACGATTGTGCTGTTAGAAGCCAATGTATAATGGACTTTGGCCTGTGTGTGTAAAGGACTGCGAAGTCTACGTTGTTGCCAGATTAATACGCGAAAAACTTGTGCCTCTAGTTACAACATAACACTATACCGTCATACTGTAGGCACAGACTAAATATCAATACAGACGTGAAATTACGTGTCGGCTCTTTTGATACGGGCGAACTTCACCGCTAATTGACTACCCGAGACTGTTGATACCAGCCCCGTGTGTGTTTGGCTCCTGCATTCTACGGCAGGTTACCTATTGGCCTGGAGGCCGGCTAGCGGGTCAGCTCCCTCACGCTGATTGACAGTAGGTGTTGTCGCCATGTTGCTGGCCAGGAAAGCCATTTTGCTGGCGTGTGCAACCGAGTTCGCAGTTCTACTGGCTATTTCACTTCTGTATTCCTACATATTCTGTGCTATAGGCAGACACCTGAAAAATTCGTGGGTTTACTGACCGGTAGACTAGCCTCCAAAAATATATGTATATTCAAACAGACAACAGCTGTTAATTAGTTGCTCGCTGTCACTGTGAAATTTACCCGCATTTAGTTACATTGTTATTATTGGCTCACAATCTTCAAGGAGGTGTCAAATAAGTCAACGGCCAATTGTGGAAGTAGCACGAACTTATAGTTGATGGAATTCTAGCTTGTGCCTGAAAGTAAACGCGAATTTTCAGGTATCTAATTATAGGCGGTTCAGGATAAAGTGAGCACTTAAAGGAAGCCCTGCTAAAGATCTATTTTCAGCAAATTAGTATCTTTCCGCCTGTAACTGCTAACGACGGGAAATCTCTTACCTCTCTGAACACGTCACTTAATGTTTGCGCGTGTAAAATAAATTGTGCAATTGGTAGGAACCTACATAATTTGATTTAAAAAAAAAAAAGATTATTTATCGTATAAAAGACAAGTATGTCGACTTCAGCTGATATTATTTCTGTATTGCTGTGTTAAAATAGGAAAAATACACGGAACTATGTTTGGAAATTCGCTGCAAACCATACAAGTAAAGCAACTATGTTTAATGATGAATTATATGCAGTAACGGATAGGAGATTTTCCATAAGTTAAATCTTTAGTGCTCACTTTATCCGGAACGACCTATACCACTACCCCTAGCGGATCCTACACGAACTTGCTACTCGAGCTCGAACTAGAAGAACCATTACCATTTCTATATAACAGTGACACGATCTCATGTTCCATACAAACGTATTTTATTAAACCAAAACTAATTAAGAGTCTTAGAATGATGGTGGTGTAAGTCAATTTTATTAAGAGGTGCTTTTTTTCATTAGTTTTAAGAATGTTTTAAAAGAGAGCCCTGTTACAATTGTTACATATTCTTTTTTACTAAATTTTCTAAGTAAAATTCAAGTACTAAAAAAACGACTATATATTTTTAATGTACAATACGCAATGAATCGTTTTTGTGAAAATTACTTTATGTAAATATACACGGCCTGTGTACGTCTAAAGAAGAACTACTGCACCAGCTAAGTCAAAACACACCATTGAGATGTCTTGCGTCTTCAAGAAGCTCACAGGGAGGGGCAGCAACGTCGACATAAAATATCTGGCACGGTATGGAAGTGCTGTATTTACCAAGCCAGATCTACAAGTTTTGTCCGTTACCAGATCGAGATAACAACTTTGGAGCTTAGGAACTGTAGTGTTGCGTCCTCTAGCCACCAAACATTAACTTCTTCTTTAAATGTCCTCATTCCATTTACGCAATGTAAAAAAAAAAAAAAAAAAAAAAAAACACCACTGCTCCAGTGACGCCAATCAGTCATATGAGGGTCAGTTTTCAACGTCAGTGTCCAGATACGTTCTTTTATAGTCGTGACTCGAAGTGTACTCTTTCTGTTGTTGTTGAAACGTACTGTTTTGGACATGCGCAGTACATCACTACGTCGTCCCAAAAAATGAGACTAGAATAAATAATAATAATAAAAAAGAAAGGAGTCGTTTTAGACTGTGTCAGCATGTACACAAACAAAATAAAAACATGATACATTCCTTAAGGAATTATGTCAAATCACAGAAATAAATGTATATGTTCATTTGCCTCGTTCTTGCTTTCTGAGACAACATAGTGCCGCAGTTGTGTATGTCCAAAACAATTTGTTTCGTCATGAATTTCCATTGCAAGAAACTTGAAATAAAATAATTATCTATAGTAATGTGTAGCGGTGAACCTGAAATTGGCATATACGCGTGTAATGTACTTTAAATTCTGTTCCTAAGCAGAGATCACTTATGCGCATTGAGAAGTTTTCGAATAATCTTGTTATAACGGACGAAGGACTGCACACCGCTCGACGGCCTGGGAAGGCGGCCCCCTTAAGGCCTCGCTCTTCAGTTTTGCAGTGGCTTCGAAAATGGTTTTCTTTAACGCGAATTAATACAAATATCAAACATTCGTCTTACAGTTTTAACAATTATATGTCATCGTTTGCAGCTGAATTTTTCTGTTGCAATACACCAAACGGATTTTAAGATTTTTGCCCCTGAAATATCACATATTTTGTCGTCGGAATACGCCAAAATGAAGCAAAATAATTCTTTGCTAGCAAACGATACATTATTTTGAAAAACGCTCTGCCAAAATTATGTATCGTATGACTGTACACAGTCTGAAATTTTTTTAAAGCATTTGGTTTTAAAATATTTGAGTTACTTGCAATTGTTAGAAATAAATTAGAGATCATGGCCTTAAAAGTGGAAACTAGTATTACCAACAGAACTTTAGACAAAATATGTCTGTATAAATAATTCTGTGTTTTTCTACTGAACAGATTCGTCTTTCATAATTACAATTTCCTCAGTATTTGCACAATACCTACATCGAGTACAGTAATAAGCCAATAGATAACTTTGCTACAGATGTACTCTTTAGTTGTCTGTTGACTTTTTAAACGTAGCAAATTATTACCTGTTTTTATGATAAATGACTATGAGACAACGAATAATGGAAACATTATCTCGTACTGTCTGCGTCTACTTTGGAGACGTTTGGCAATCATATAAGTGGTTTACAAAGAAAGGTTTCGTAACACTATACATGTCGATGCTAATCAGGCGTAGTTACGATCTTCAAAACGTGCTTACAGTTGTTAAGTCTCCTGGCAATTTATTATAAGTGTATAGTTGGAACAGGATGTCAAAAATAAACCCTGGAGATGCAATTTCATCTTTTTAACCAGCACCTTCGCGGGTTCAAGGCAATCGTGTTCAGCGCACGTGCTGAGAAGAGACGCCATCTTGTCTGCAACCATGTCGCTTCGTCTCAACTACTTTCATACACTCTAAAAAATACAGTTTGTAAAAATGCCACACGTGTGTACAGGAGCGCTAAGAAAGTAGTTATGGTAGATTTGTTTGCCAGACATCCATGGTAGAACTTCTAAACCTATTTATAAAACGGAGTCAAATGCATACTAAAGTTACCAGACTTGTATTGTAACAACTGTAAAAGTTTGCATATTTACAAGACGAAGTATGGTAACTGTCCCATACTGCGTCTGAGATAATAACTTCCTAAACATTTTAGGAAGTTTTTTTTTACAGTGTACTGCCCACTTCTCATTTCTTTTACTTTAGGACGACGAACGTTCACGAAAATAATTTTGCTCCAGTTTGTCTCATTGCCCTAAGTTCTTATCTGCAGTTTTCTTTGTAGCCAGCGATTGGATATTTTAACTCACACGTGTCTAGAACTTCTACCCACGAATCACAGACGTGTGGTGTTGCAGTAACCTTATTGTGATTGGTTCATTTAAATAAGAGACGTCACTTCACATACACACGCTGCCAACAACCATGAAGCAAAGCTGCAGATGTTCACGTGAGGCACCGAAACAAACTGAGGCAATATTCTTACCGCGAATTGTTCATGGCATGGCCCCAACTACACTGTATTAAAATCACTACCTCAATGTGCTGTATTTTAGTTCTCATTCGTGTTAAGGTCTATGCTCAAGCTGCCGAGTAGTGTACAGAGCTTCGATTGACATTATTTTATTTAAGAACTAATCAACATACGTGACTGATATCTACAGTGGCGGCTCGTGGGTTGTTGCCAGGTAGGGCTGCAGTTGCCAAGAGCTGTAAGGGTTGTGCGCTGGTTGACTCTACAGCCACTGACACGCTGATGTGCAGGTGCCCCTTACTACTGAGTGGTCACAACACATCTAGTAGCCGGCAAATATTTCATGGTCGTTGGTCTACGGTGTGTTCATCAAGAGTGTACAGTTCCAACTATCTGCAGCCCCACCTGGCAACAACCCACGAGCCGCAACTGCTTCCGAGGCTTTTCATAAATATGTAAAGCCGATTTACTCTCTGCCGAAAATTGCGAGAATGTGTGTTTTGTGGTCCTCTTCAGGTGTGAAAATGTTAGCGCAAAATATTTAGGAAGGCACTGGCGGGTTTAATACAATTTAATACATATTTATCTTCGATATTACGTCATATAATGAAAGGGGCACCACAGATTGTCTCATAGAGGCGAGTTGTCAGCGAGAAGACAGAATGTCAGCACAGTGACATGCACCTAACGGTTCGGGGCAGACGTAAGGCAAGTGCTTTGCCGTCCTTTTACCGCTTTCGCATCTCTAGGCTTTCAACACCCAAAATAGGTTTATCCAGGCAGCAACCCCACAGCTTGTGTGTTTTTTCACAGATACCAAATTACAAGTGAGTCACGTTTGACTATTCTTAGGCCGGCTTTACATATTGGCCCAACACCCGACCGTGGAAGGAATCGATCAGTGTGTAAATGGTGCTCGGCCCATCTTGGAACGTTGGCCATGTGTTGGAAGCTTTGCCATTCATTGTCGGTTTTTGGTCCAACCATCAAAGGGATTGGCGTATGCATTGGCGTTAACTTGGCCTGTGTCTACACATTGGTGCATGCATTGGTGTTGCGATTTTACATTTTTTGTAGTTTGAGAGGGAAACATTGTTATATGAAGTGTTGAAATGGATCAGTGGACACTATTCTGCACATATACATAGAGTATGAATGTAGTTGCAGAAATTTCCTAATAAACTTAACCTTAATTTTCATGGAATTTAAATTGGCCGTATGACTGGTTAAAAATGAATTGGCCCAGTGTGTAAATAGCGACTGGCCGTTTCTTGGTCATTGGCATTTCTTCCTTCCAAGATTAGCCCAATCACATGGGCCAATGTGTAAACCCGGCCTTAAGGGGAAAAATAGAGACACGCCAACTGAGCATTTGAGTTTTCTTAACGAGAAGACAACAACATATATTCAATTAATGTTTTTAATGACTTCAATAATCGTTGGAGACGTCATGGATCATATTTAGCTTGCGTAACCATTTTAAATGATACGACGCGAGCATCTCGGTGTCAGTCGCTATATTTAATTTTATTATTTTTTGCTTTTTTGGACTTCTAAGAAGAAAAATATTACATATGTGATTATACATCAAATTCTATTTAGCTACATTTCGCTACAGCACAGACCTTGCGATTTAGCTCTGTTAACATATAATTATGCCCGCAATGTGTGTGGCAAATTTTTCTATATTCATAGTTTGCCCGACAAATTGCGACCTAACTATACATTATTTTCTCTACTTCCGTGCTCGTATTGTTGCACAAAGTAGATCGAATTTCCGGTATAGTCCCCGATTTAACATTTTTCTTCTCAGAATTCGAAAAAAAAAAAAAAAAAAAAAAACACGGCAAATAATTAAATTCAATATGGTGACTGAAACCGAGCCTTAATGTAAGCTTCTGAGATAATGACAGTTTTACCGATGCTGATATCAGAAAGTCACAACAAATGTCACAAATGAAACCCTCTTGCGTCCTCATAAACGCACACGTCGGATCATGCCTTGTCGCAACCTGACAAATACTTCCACATCCGCCAAAGAGGATACAAATAAGGACTTCAGAATATTTGTATCCATAATACTATTCAGTTATCAAACAATATTACTTTGACTACTGGTCACCTTGCAACACATTGAACTAAACTTTCATTAATATCTCAAAAAACTAAAAAACTGAAGATTTCTGGACCTATGTTCATATGGACTTTTTTTCTTGTTTTGATGTAAGGAAACCTCTCTTCAAGTTTGTAAAACTATTTCTCAAAGAGCCTGTATTTAATGACAAATAAGTGCTTTACGTGCCTATATTTGTTTAAAGATTCTGCAGTAAGTTGTTCGTAACCACAATGACTAAGGGCCGGAAATTTTCACGGATTCAATGACCTGCATGTTAGAATCAACCATCCTATGTATACTCAAGCCCCGACACAGACTAAATAGTAATACAGACGCGAAATGACGTGGCGGCTCGTTTGATACGGGCGAACTTGGCTTCTTATTGGCTGGCCGAGGTTGTTAATACCAGCCTTGTGTATGTTTGGCTCTTGCATGTTACTACAGGTTTACTATTGGCCTGGCTGCCGGCTAGCAGGGTAGCCACCTTACATTGATTGGCCTTAGGTG